>JADKLZ010030149.1:0-22090 GCA_021533235.1 Biomphalaria straminea | reverse complement strand
CAGATCCATCTTATTGATGTCAAGTTGAAATCTTGGCTCCAGATCCATCTTATTGATGTCAAGTTCAAATCTTGGCTCCAGATCCATATTATTGATGTCAAGTTCACATCTTCCAGTCTTTAACGTTGATAAATCCGGCTCTGCTGATTGACGAACTGTGAACGAAGGATTAATCACAGATGTCTCATCCATCTTCAACGTGATCTTCCACTAATATCTAATTACAGTGTTTAGCATTTGGCAGTGGCGTAGCTACCAATGTGCGGGTGGTGCGGGCCGCACAGGGCACCAACTGGAGAGGGGCCCCAAAATCCACCCAGTGTGTATTAATTTCCTATGTCCCTGAGCTTTTCAGTAAAAACGACTAAGTGTATGGACACGAAAAAAACATAAACTACTGTATTTTAAACATGAACTAACGATTTATAAACTAGTCATGTCTCTATTTTGATTAAACTCCTTAACGGTTATCATTGAATCCAGAAAACAATACAGAAAACAGGATAACAAAATTCTAGACTGAACGACATTGGAGATTGGCTTAATGTCATCACAGATAATATTCGCATACACCTTGTCACTCAAGGATCTGAAACAGTTCAGCGTATGGACAGCCAATTCAGAGAGGTGTTTAAACATCAAGAATCAGCAAAAGGAAAGGCTAGAAAGTTTTCGAAGGCTTGTTTTTTCCGGCAAATGCCAAAACGGCGAAAGTTCTTAGAAAGTGGACGTGTTATTCGCCAAAAAAAAAAAGAATCCTTATTTTGCTTCCCCTACATACTCTTCTCAACAAGATCAAGTGCCAAATCTTCATTTAAATCCAAAGATGAATTCAATGAGTGGTGGAGGTTATCCCCGAAAATAGAAAAACACGAGACCAGCAGAGCTCACATTCAGTCATCGCTTGCTTGGAGGAAACTTGAAGTTTGTCTGAGAGTAGAGAACAGGATTGACAACAAGGCCTAAGATTTGATTATACAAGAGACGAAAACATGGAGAGACGACCTGAAGAGAATCTTAGACATCATTCTTTTTTCTCAAAGCAAAATCTGGCACTTCGCGAGCGAGCTGAAGAAGTGTTGGAATGGCAAAATCAAGGCTATTTCTTGGAGTTAGTAAAATTACTTTCAAAGTACGATCCACTCTTGAGGGAGCATGTTCTTCGAACTAAGCTTTGTTCCAGACCGAATACATATATGTCTCCATAAATACGAAATAAATTTATTACACTAATGGGGGGATTACGTTAAGAAACAAATCATACAGCAAGTAAAACAAGCCAAATATTTCTCTATTATTTTTGACAATACACCTGACATCTCAAAGCTGGAGCAAACTTCCCAACTTTAACGGTACGTTATCATGGATAATGACAGGGTCCAGATTCGTGAGTCTTTTATTGACTTTATTGACACAAAGGACAAGCATGCTGTTGGAATCGCTGAGATGATTCTAGAGAAACTGCGTTCGGATGGCTTAGACATAGTGGACTGCAGGGGTCAACGCTGTGATAATGCTGCGGTCATGAAAGGTCAAAACTACGGTGTCCAAAATCGTATTCTAGAAGTCAGTCCCAAAGCACTATTCATTGCCTGCTCATACCATTCTCTTAATTTAGCAGGAATTCGAGATGCTGAAGCTGAAGTCAATTCGGTAACATTTTTTGGTACACTGGACCGTTTACACGCTTTTTTCTCAACTTCAACACACCACTGGGATATCCTCATCAAAATAACCGGAACTAGCCTTAAACGTTTAGTTGAGACCCGCTGGAGCGCAGAGGAAAAGCCGTCAAGATGGTTAGGGATACATTTTCTAAAATTATAGAAACTGGAGATATTAACTAGCAGAGATGAAAATTCATCGACTAGATCTGAAGCAGGTGAATTATTAGTTGCTTTTAAGTCTTTTAATTTTCTCACCTATCTTGGATTTTGGGCTCCTGTATTAACTGAAATTAATGATGTGCAAGTCTACCTTCAAAACAAGGATTGTCTATTCGAGACTGCTCACTCAAACTAAAAACAGAGACATTTTAAGTAGAAATCGAGCGGACATCGCTGAAGCCAACATTAACTTTGCCCAAAGCGTGTGCTCAGATCTGAGAATCAGTACAGAACCTCAAAAACGTATTGGCCACAGGATTGTTGAAGAAATAATCACCCGATTCGAGCAACTTCATGATGTAGCAGATAGATATGAATTTTTGTCGCCTTCCCAGCTATTAAATCCTCAGGTCGAAATCAATCTCGCTAGTACTCATGGCAACATTGATAAAAACGAATTTCTGCTGGCGCGAAAGAGGCTTCAAAGGTTTGTCACAGTTTCATCAGAAGCATCTGAACTTCCAAAACGAGGACCGTTGAGCTCTTGAATTTTATAAAAAAAAAATATCAGCTAGATGATTCAATCCCGAATAACGTCATCATGATTCGCATATTTTTGACTATTGCGGTAACAATATTTGATTAATGAATACATATTATTTTGAACAAAAAAGTAAGGTTTTGCAATGTTATTATTTAGTTTTTTTTTGTTTTTTTTTTCTGGGGGGGGGGCACCGAGATGAGGTACCGCACCAGGCATCATATACTCTAGCTACGCCACTGGCATTTGGCATTGGTTTTAATAAAAATATACCTTTTACAGTCACAATGAGCTGGGAAAATATTTATGTAAATGCAGGAATAAGTTTAGTAGTGAAAGGGAGGTAACAAATAAAAATAATTAGTTAGATTGTCATTACCGAGTTAATCCCCTTGACAATTTTTTTTTAGGTGTTATAACTTTACCTCAACCTCCAGTGGGTGTTCTATAATCTATAATGAAAGCATCCGATTGCGACTTGAGTGTCTAGCTAATGGGATATCGTTTTAGAGAAAATATTGATTTATATGAAACTGTCTTTCAAGATCGATTTTTAAGATCGCCGTTTTAATAGAAAAACTTAAGTGTTTGACTTTTCTGGCTTTAGTACACAAAGGAAAATACAAAGAACATGCATGAATGTACCCTGCGGGACCAAGTAAAACAAAAGAATTTTTGGGCCACGAGGCCTTCATCAGCTACAGAAAAAAAAAAAGCAAACAATTAACACAAAAGAGTCTTAAGGTAACTTATCTGTCCGATGTTGTTCTCTATCGAGGCAGAAAAGAAATGAGCTACGCTGGGTGTAAAAGTGCGGGATAACGGAAGGGGGCGGAGAGGTCACGAAAAGATGAATGGGGATAGGGGTAGTAGGGTGACCATCGCATATTAAACAAAGGTGTGTTGGTTGTTGATCCCGTTAGGTTGGAGGGTACCTGACATGAAAATAAGTTTGTTTTCGGTCTGCAGACGGGTGTTTTTGTCATTGTATTGTTGTATAACAGTAATGAGGAGATCAGTGGTACCACTATGATGTTTATTGTTAAAATGGATAGAGACGGGCTTAGTTGCAAAGTTACGAATGTCTCTAAGGTGTTCTTGGAGTCGTGTTTTTAAAGTCCTGCCCGTGTTTCCAATATAGACCATTTGGCACCTTGAGCATAAGATGGCATATATGACTCCTCTGCTATAGCAGTTAAATTTGCCACTGATCTTGATGGTCATTTTAGGACAGGTGATGGTGGGGGTGGCGAGCGTGTGTTTGCAGGTCTGACAGTTACGTCACTTACATGGCCAAGTGCCAGGTTCGTTTGAAATGTTGTGGAGTTTAGTATGTACTAAGATGTCTTGTAGGTTTTGGTCTCGCCGCGCAAGTTACTTTGCCTCAACGTGGCGCCGGCGTGGAAACGGCTCACTAGGGGAGGTGAGCTAGGCGAAAAAGTAACAAATAGGACTCCCGTGGGGGTGCCTACGGGAAAGACGAGAGTCTGCCCATTGCACTGCGCGGAGTTGTAAGAGAGCTCCCACAAACCGTCAACAAATCCATGCGCTGTTCCTCAAGGGACCGTCTCATCAATGGCGGATTCTGCACAGTTAGCTTGGTACAACGAAGGTAAATGGTGGAGGCCCCCGGTGCCACCGAGTGGTATTGGAAACAGCAATGCTCTATAAGCATTGACTCGGGTCGCTCCCAAACAGGCCTGTTGGTCCGCAGGTTTGTTTTTTTTTACTGTTTGATTTTCGGGCAGTGAGGTCAGACAGGTTTTTTTTCAAACTTAGTGCTCGAAGAGCCTTCGGCTCAGCACTTATGACTATCCAGCGGTTTTGGTCTCGCCTGAATACCACAAGAGGTGGGGATGAAAAGACATCGCGAGTTTGTTCATCGGCTAGGAGAATGTTTAGGTTTTTCAAAAAGATGTTTTTGGCTTTCACGTTGTTGTTCTTTGAATTTTATATAGTACACAAAGGGAAGGTATTCAATTAAAAGTACAACAAACATTGATATGTTGGTTTGGTTACTTAATATTGAATAAGTTTCTTTTTTTTTATTCTTACCTCTTTGATATTACTGATTCAATTCAAAATGAGAAGACGACAAAGTAAATTGAGTGTTATGCTTACGATGTTGTCAGTAGCCAATCAAGCAAATGGCCTACTAAAAAAAACCAAACGGAAAGCTCCCCTTTCAGACCTGGTGATCTATGGGGCTGATGATGGAGTGGTCATCTGTTTCTGTAGCCCACAGTTAACCAGCATGCCATGTGGTCAGCACAGCACCGCCTTTACTTATCCCCAACTAATGTCAGGTACCCATTAAATCTGGGTGGACTCAGAGGCGCCCGAAGATGCCGAAATTAAAAATCCCAGTTTTCACCAGCATTTATAATTTAAACCCGGGAGCCCCAGTTCGGAAGCCAAGCGCCTTACCGCTCAACCATCGCGCCTTCAAATGGACTATTAATGAACGTAAATAGTAATGATGTGAATACAGCTATGTGTATGAATTTTCGAAAAATAAAATATAGATCTCAACACTTTATTTTGTTATTATTTTTTAAACGTTATAAGGGTTATATTAATTTTAACGGTTGCTTCCCTTGTAGTGGATTACGCCTGACACTAACTGAGATTTGCTTCCCTTAGACCAGGCATGTCCAACTCAGTAAGGTGGATGGGCCGCCGGGAGCACGTTATCCTGCGTCAACGTGGCGCTCCCGTGGAAACGGCTCACTAGAGGAAGTGGCTAGGCGAAAGGGTAACAAATATGATTCCCGTGGGAGTGCCCATGGGCGGACGAGAGTCTGCCCCTTCACGGTGCGGATTTGTAAGAAAGCTCCCACAAACCAGTCACAAATCCATGCGCTGTTCCTCAAGGGACCGTCCCATCAATGGCGGATTCCGCACAGTTAGCTTGGTACAACGAAGGTAGATGGTGGAGGCCCCCGGTGCCACCGAGTGGTATTGGAAACAGCAATGCTCTATAAGCATTGACTCGGGTCGCTCCCAGACAGGCCTGTAGTCCGCAGGTTTTTTTTTTTTACTGTTTGTGTTTGTTCTTGGACGGATGCAGACAGGTTTTTTTTCAAACTTAGAGCTCGAAGAGCCTTCGGCTCAGCTCTTAGACTATTCACACGGATGGGCCGCACAAAAAGTAACTATGACTTGAAGGGCCGCAGCCAAAAATTAATTTTAAAAACAAAGCCAACTAATTGTATGTAAATTAGAAACACTACAAAAGAATACGCAGGAATTAGTGGAATACCTGTCCCTTAGTTAGCTAAATTTGTAGTACTACCGTATTAATTTTAAAAAAGTACTATAATTACGCATTATTTTTGTTTTCCTGATGCTAGACAAATTTTCTAGGATACAAGTTTACTAATGTCAAGTTGAAGTTTCGAACAGACAATCTTGAAAAGTGAGTGTTTTGTAGCGTTCATAGTGAAAAAACAATCAAATTCGTGTCCAATGTCATCCAGAAACATTGAAAATTGGCGATGATTTAAGCCACGGTCTCGAGTAAAATCAACAACGACTGGTCTTAGTACATGTTTTGTCATTAGCGTGGTCGAGAGGCTAAGTGCGGCTTGAGCTTGGCTTGCTTGGCTACCTAGAAGGGGGCTCGAGGTTCGACACCCGACTCGGGCAGAGCTGTGTTTACTGAGCGCCCAAAGGCAGCACGGGAAACCAACTCCTAGATACCCCCTCCCCCCAACTGGTCCACAAATGAGATTGGACCAAAGCGCTCTGAGCATGCTATAAGCATGAAAGTAGCGCTATATAAAAGCTATAATATATGATAATGATGTTTGACATTGTACTCTGTGGGCACACGAATGCAGGAATTGCATTCTAAGCAGTGACCCTATTTAATATCAACATGCAGAAATAATTTAACTCCAATCTTTCTTAAAACGATCTATTTTTCGTCCTTAATTTTTCTTTTAGTAGCAGTTGCTGCTGTAGTTACTGATTCTTCATCAGTATTTATATCCATTAGTGCTGAATAAACTGAATATAAAGTAGTTACTGAAATAAAATAGAATGGTAATATTAACCACTGATAATTTTTTTGTAAGTAAAACATATTGTTTATTTATGATGTGATTACTAAAAATTAATAATTTAAAAAAAAAAATCAGCAAAAAACTTAAAAGATAACTTTAAATATAGGCCTAATTCGGAGTTAATAAAATAAAACCGAAATCATATTTCATATTTACTATAATTTATTTTCGAAAAAATATATGATTTGAAACGGATTCTAATTGAAGGATACTTAATGAGTTTAATATGAATTGATTGTTACGTTTTGTTTTTGTTTTCTTTTATAGTTTTTTTAAACTGAAAATTAGAGGTGGCTGTTCATTGCTTAATAATTTAATATTATTTTGATAATTCTTGAGGTGGTCAAGCGGCCCGCAAACATTGAGTTTGACATTTCTGCCTTAGACTATCTGTATAGTTTTTTTAAGTGTAGAAGAAAGGAAAGGATTTTTTAAAAAAACTTTACATGTTCTAACGGTTGTTTCCCTTTTAATAATTTTCACATGAAATCGACAGAAAGTTGCTTCCCTTAGACTATATAGAAGAATGACAAGGATGCAGATTGTTGTTGATTCTCACATTTTCCAATAACTGGACTGGGGACTGCTGTGACACTTTAAACTAAAGCCTTCGACGAGGAATTTATTTATCCGTGCTTTAGAGTCCTAGAATAATCCTACATATACTTTTAATTCAGCATCTCTATTCTCTAATAACATGTCCCATTGCAGGTTACAGCAGTCGCGAGCACGTTACTCCGCCTCAACGTGGCGCTCCCGTGGAAACGGCTCACTAGAGGAAGTGGCTAGGCGAAAGGGTAACAAATATGATTCCCGTGGGAGTGCCCATGGGCGGACGAGAGTCTGCCCCTTCACGGTGCGGATTTGTAAGAAAGCTCCCACAAACCAGTCACAAATCCATGCGCTGTTCCTCAAGGGACCGTCTCATCAATGGCGGTTTCCGCACAGTTAGCTTGGTACAACGAAGGTAGATGGTGGAGGCCCCCGGTGCCACCAAGTGGTATTGGAAACAGCAATGCTCTATAAGCATTGACTCGGGTCGCTCCCAGACAGGCCTGTGGTCCGCAGTTGTTTTTTTTTACTGTTTGTGTTTGTTCTCGGACGGATGCAGACGTTTTTTTTCAAACTTAGAGCTCGAAGAGCCTTCGGCTCAGCTCTTAGACTATTCACACGGTTACAGCAGTCGCGAGCACGTTACTCCGCCTCAACGTGGCGCTAGCGTGAAAACGGCTCACCAGAGGAAGTGGCTAGGCGAAAGAGTAACAAACAGGACTCCCGTGGGGGGTGCCCACGGGTGGACGAGATACAAATACTTTTTATAAAATCTTATAATAATTGTAATTTTATCAATTAGTGAAGATCAGTCCTATAATTAAAATGGATATAGACTAACACTAATAAATCAATACAATTACTAATATTTGAACCAATTGTTTTTGTTTAGCGTAATTTCAATCTTCAATTTGATCTGAGAGTGTGGTAGAAATAACGTGTTTTACCAGACGGACAGACAGACAGACAGACGGACAGACAGACAGAGATGATATATACTTTGTGAAAAGCAAATAGCCAGACCAAGCATAGTGGGAAGATGTTTGGTTCAACTCTTATATCCGTAATATTTGGTTGGATAATATTCCTGAAATTTTTTTTTATGTAAGCATGAAAGTAGCGATATGTAAAGGCTATAATCAATGTACAGTCGATAGTCGATAGTATTTTTTACTCTAAGGTATTAATTTTTACTTAGGAGAAAAGCATGTGGTTAAATTGATTGCGTTTCAATAAACCAGATATTTCGGTATAACTACTGTGTTCAATTAAATAAGTCTACGTTTGAATAGAACTAGATCTGGTCAAGATTTCCACTCAAATTTATAAGCATTTCGTTTTTTTTTTTAATAATTTTATTTTTTTGTATGCCATTACTACAACACAAACCAGCACTGTGTTATAAGAGCAAGAGTTCGTTTCTAAATTCATTACGCTCCGTTTGTTCTTGTTATGACATGATTAGAACATAGATTTATTTCGGGAATAATTAAGGGGTAAGTTTTTACTTAGTGACGGAAGTGACGGATAGGCTGGATTAAAAATAAGAACGCTTTAGGTCGACTCTAACAAGAAGACGCTATTTTTATTTGAGATTATTTACAGACGGCTAGCATAGAAAGACAGACGGATTCCCTTATTGATTATTAAACGTATTGTAAAGTTGAATCGATTGTCGACTTACTAAATTGCTTGTTCGGCCTTCGTTGGTGTTTTTGAGTTGTGACAGTTACCTCCTGTACAACACCGCGAATAGGCACGCAACATTCTACATTCACAAATTATTATTTCACAATCGGCAGATGATAGCGGGCAAGGCTCTAATAAACATTTATTTAAAACCTAAACTACATTATACAAATAATAAATTGAAAGTGTTTCAAGTCTAATTCACATTCATGTGATTAAAATCTATCAATCTATCTATCTATATATCTATCTTTCTATCTTCTAATTTATAAATGAATTTTTACGGTTATTTCCCTTGAGTCATACACTAGCTGAAGCCACCGTACATTTACCGAGATTTACTTCCCTTGGACCACATTACTCGACACTAAAGTGTTGTTGACGGCGCCGTAGATTTTTAAACTGATCTAATGGTACACATTTAAAAATGAGTTTTAGCTCCATGTTCCCACTGGAAATGTACAAAACTGCATTTAGCTCTCCTATTTCTCTTGCTTTTCATTTGCTAAATCAAATTTAATTCAGTTATTTTATACAGTTCAGCCTAGGGAAGCAGATGTAGACTATTGCTCAGAACAGAGTTCGGTAGAGATGTGTGCTTGCGGCCCCATGCTTCCCTATGCCTGGTCGCGTGGTATACGCTCTGTACTGTCGTGTCACTGGTACAGGGTTCGAACCCTGCCGCTCCGCCATCCCGCCTCGTCCTACGAGATGTTTAAAATGTAACAATCTTCATTTCTGACAGAAAGATGTAAAAAAAACAAACACCACATTTTATACACAAAAAAGGTGCACAAATAAACTTTAACGTCGCCTTAAAATGTACAGAACACATATATTTCCAATCCAACACTATTATCTACTAACACGACTTGAACTGAGACATAAACTAAATTAAGGTTAAATATAGATAGAAACTGTCTGTTACGTGCGCAGCATAGTGTGAATGTGAAATGGTGCGAATATGAGCTCAAAGAAAGATGAGAGAAAAATGGAGTACTGTGAAGGACATGTGAACAAAATTAGTATTCGTTGAACAGTCAGTACCATAGACATAAATAAATATAGACTGGCCAATAAAAGAGTTTTATGAAAGGAAAATTTGTAACTTGCAATTTTGTGTACTTTATTTATGTCTATGGGTTTTGTTTAATCTCTAAGACTGAAGATCTTACAATTTTTCAATGTTTTCAGAATTCGGAAATACGAATACAATAGATATACATGTTTTCAAGTTACATGAAGCTATTTCCTTTTTCCAGTCTATATTTATTTATGTCTATGGTCAGTACATATTAGCATTTTTAATAAAGTCTACGTAATAAAAAAAAATGCATTTGAAGTCTTGTAATTTAAAAGAGTTACAAATATAATGCAAGACTTTTAAAAAATAGCAAAAAAAAAAATATGTATGATGCTATTATAAAATTTGTAAACGGGATTTTTAATTAGTTATTTGAACTGTAGTTCTGTGCTGGTGTACGATTTAATGAATATCATCTGCTCGTAACACAATTCTATGTAAATTAATTATTTAATTATACTCGGAATAAGTCTTTATCAATATATCAATAGGATGAAACACTTAGTTTTGAAAACTCGTAACCTTTTCGAAAACGTTTTCATCATCTCAAACGAGATTTGCCTCGGCTTTTGTTACAGAACTACTTCAAAGAAAACGGTTCCCAAAGTGTGAGTCGTAGCGCCATAAATGGACACTATCACACAGAGGTTCCGAGATTTTTTGTTATAGGCTTTTTTTTTTGTTGTTTTAATCAAATGTAAAAGGCAATATGAATAAATGAGCGAACAAATGAGCGAACCCTTTTTTAAGCTGATTGAGGTAAGACAAATAATGATTCTATTTAAGAACCTTTTGGTTAGACTCTAGGCATCTCTATATATATAATTCTATTATTCCCTCAAGAGTTTTGTCGAGTACCGGTAGCAAGCAAAGTAAAGGAAGGATCACTCTCCTATTTCTGCGGTGGAGTCATCCCATAGCGCAGCATGATGTGAATGGAAAATGGTGTGAATTTGTGTAGTGAAAGGAAGGGAGGTTACAAAAGTGGAAGCCGGAAGAGATGAAATTATTATGGCTACGTAATTTGTCATAATATTAAAAGTATTTCCAGATTATAACCAGAGAGTGTTTTATTATTTTGAAGAGTCCTATGTCGTAAGACTCTTGAAACTAGAACGACAATACACAGATACTCTCTGGTTTCACTTTAGAAGTACTTTAATTAATATCAGAAATAACGTTAACATCATAATTTATCTGACTTCATGTTCATATCCTTCTAGCTTTCCTCTTTTAATCTCACTTCCATTCAATATCCAAATCCGCACCATTTTCATTCACAAAATAGCGGCGTATGCTACGCCGCCGGTCGACTAGTACATTATATTTATCATCTGTAAAGCAACCAACCATTTCTTTGACTCACTCTCCAAAGAAAATAGAGCACTGCTTTAAGAAATATAAAAACTAGGTCACTTAATTTTTTTTTGTTCCGTTTCCTTAAAGCTTCTTTCTTGAACTGTTTAGCAGATGAACATTTTTAGAAACTGACGCCAGCCATCTCCCAGCGACTTCCGACATAATTTGTTTCCCCCCTCTTTCTCCCCTCCCCGCAATGCTCCTTTTTCAGCTCTACCCATAATTCCACGCTTCAGAAGTGGCGAAACTAACAAGAAATTGTCTCCCTTCGTATTGAGCAGACGATGCCCTCGCCCTGGCGCTCGGGTCATTGTTTCAAGATGGAGAAATTATTCACCGACATTTTAGAAAAAAACTACATTCCCTCCATGAATGTAATCTATATCGATAAATTGCAACTTCGCAGAATTTATAGTAAGCCGTTACATAGACATTGAGGGGGGAGGGGGTTAAACTGCCCCAGCACCCAGTGCAGGCCTTAGGCCACTACAACCTATGCGACGCAGTGGGCCCATCACTTTTTGTAGACCTTGCGCTTATTCTAGCTGTAAATTTTCAAATCAAACCATTATAACTTACATAGGGCTTCCTGATTTTCCAGGCCCTTTTGAAATCACCTGAAATTATATGCACGAAAAATTCCGGGTAATCTCCTGAAATTATAAAAACATCCTGAAAACTCATAAAATCTCATGAAAAATAGACAACATTGTCATTTTATGGTGTCAATAGTTCACGCTTTAAAAAAAACGGCGTCATCAGCTCTCATTTAATAAAAATTTATCGTTAATACTAATGTATTTTCTAACACAAAATATAAATTTTGAAATTATCATTACCCAGAGTGACATCCGCCAATCCCTTTCGCATAGGGCCCCGCCATTGTTAGGGCCGGCCGTGCCAGCGCCTAAGGTTTTCCTGAGTTCTGAGCTTCGTAAATTAGTGCTCCTGACTTGTACGATGCCTTTTTCTCGTAGCCAGAAGAGCGCATGTTAAAAAAGGGTTAAATTTAAATTTGTAGGGCTGGAAATATTGGAATGCTTACTTGCAATGAGACTCGCATCGGTTCTCAACTATTTAGCTCGGCGCCCCCCTAATACGATTCCTCACTAGGCGGCGAACCCCCAACTGTAAATTTCTATTCCTTTTTTTTTTTTTAGGCTTAAGTAGCCCTTAAAGGTGATTTAGCTAATGTTATAAAAGTCATAGTTATATTTAAATGTTTATAGATGACATCCCTGATGTATTTACATAGCAAAAGTTTATGTCATTTTATTATCTTCAATGTATATCATCTATGACAAAAACGTGCTTGTTAAAACACTTATGAAATCGTAAAACAAACAAAAAAAAAAATCCAATGATACATATGATTTGTGATCTAAAATTTTGATGGTCTTAGGCGACCCCTGGCAAATGGCCATTCACCCCCATAAAGGTCGCGACCCACTGAATTAGAGCGTACTTTTCATACTAGTAAAAAAAAAAAGGGGAAATAAAAAGGGGGGGGGTGTCAAATTAAGAAGAAAGCAACACTGGCATTACTATTATTCCAGGACCATTCGATGTACTTACCAGGGGCGTAGCTAGGGGTTCGGGGGCCCGGGGGGACCGACCTCTTTGGGGGCCCCTTGCATTTTGACTTTCGATATATGACATGATATAATGTACGCAAAAAATATATATGACCAAGATCAAATTGATTCAGTATATCAGTAAATTTGACCAAAACAATTAATCATTAAGACTCTGTTAATGAATAATACCGTTGTTTATTAGCAAAATAATGCACAAGTGATAAATCTCGATTCATATCGCTTCATGTGGTGCATTCTGTTCAGCAAGGACATCTATAACATCATCTACATCAGGGGTGGGCAACCTTTTTCAACCGATGGCCGCATTTATACAATTTGGGGATTAGGCGGGCCGCATATATATCATATGAATGACAAAGTGAATTTGGTGGTTCCGAAAAAAATAGAAAAATACAAAATAAAGTGAAGAAGCTAAAATTATATAATTTATTAAAGACCTAGTGTACTTCGAACAATAACATTGAGTACAAGTTTCACTATTCCTTCTCTATAATTACTCAGTGCATGTTCCCCAACAATTACGTACCTTGGGAGCTGCTTGCATTACCTAAGCCTAAGGACAACCCTGTGAATCTTTTTAACTCTTTTTTGTGTATTTCCTCTTAATTCGCTTGAATTCAATGTAGCTTTGTGTAAAGTTTGCAGTTACTAAATTATGGTTGGGATATTTATTTTGTTTTTACTAAAAAGGTTTTTCTCAGTCAAAGCTCCATCAGTTGTTACCCTTGCCATCATTACAAGCCAACCCAACTCTTTCAACGCATTTCTTCATAGCATTGAATAAATAAATACTGGCCTGGGCTTATAGATATGTCTTACTGAATTTATGGAAATACTGCTTTTAAATATAATCTTCGTTTTCTTTAAACTTTTTAGAAGGAAGTTTAGAGACAATGTTTCTTTAGCCTCATTATTCTAAGTGATAAGAATCAAAGGTTTCAATCATTTCTCTATAGATTTACCATTATTTATTTTTAATGTACTTGCATTTTTAATATGTGTAATGTGTGGGCACACTTGATTTATTTAGGTTTTCGCGGGCCGCATAAAACACTTCGGCGGGCCGCATGTGGCCTGCGGGCCGTAATTTGCCCACCCCTAATCTACATCGATACTTTCTAGTATTTGTGACTTCACTGACATTAAAGCCATGATAAGCCTTTCTTGCGTCATTGTGCTCCTGGGATAGTTTTTTTTTAGAATGACGCAATGGTAGTGGCCTGATTTAGTGGTACGGTATTCAGAGGATGTTGCAAAGGTTTGAACCTTTTTGGTGATTGTATTACTAGTTTGTTGGGGAAAAGTGCTCGTGCATCAGTGACATTATTGAAAAAGCGATTTGCCATTTATTTCACTAATAAAAAATATGCTATGATTGTGAAATTTCCTCTGACGAAAAGACGTACATTTGTTGTTGTTTTTATTCATTTTCCCAACTTTGCAATTCACTCTTTTATCACTCTATAACAACGATTTTTTTTTATTTAGAAAAGCCTTTTCCATTTGATTGCGGATAGATGAATAGAGGGGTAAAAAACTCGAGTGTGAAGTTAATTCTGAAATTACAGAATTACAGAAGCCAAACCCGAATAATGGACAATTCTAGCATTGTTAAGAATAACTATTGGATATGTTATTCTCGTTGCTGTAAATTCTGCTTCAAGGTTAATTAGCGTAGCCTTAAAATACTCGCCATTTAAATCGATTATTAGTAAATGTAACAAGATACCTGGAATTCCCTGTATACAGGGTCGGACTTAGCAGCGCGACGGGCCCTGGACCCTAGTCTTGTGCGGGGCCCGGAGCCGTAAGGGTAGACTATATATAAACCGTACCACATCACGCTAACGGGCTATTCCGTCTTACGGCTGTCATTGGCCTCCAACTATAACAATTCTGTATGTCCGCTTTTAACACTGTGGGCCTTATTTTTATTACAAAACAGAATATTACTTAGGTACTGTTTGCCTACTGTTGTATATACTTCGTTGTTATTGTTCTGCATAAAAGATTTTCTTTGAAGTTTAAAAAGTTTAAAAGAAAAATACTTCCATGGCCTCAAGATGTCTATGCACAGAAGCATATAAAACACTTAGGCGAAAATAATCAATACATAGAGGTTATGTTTGTATTCAAACATCGACGTCTAATCGGATTTTATTAGGAAAATGTGTAGTGATCAAGTTTGTTACAATAAAATCTCCGATCGCGGGGCCCCCACAGGCGCTCCACTTGCCACCTCTAAGGCCTCTACTGCTGTATATCATACAGTTTTATTCGTGGCAACAAAGAGAGTAATATTCTTTGTTTTTGCTGCAAGAACATGTTTGATCTCTTTAATCGGTAACAAATCTATTAAAGATTTGTATTTCAAAATGTAAAACTGACTTTAAAAAAACATCAAGTTTGATCTCTGTGGGAAAAAAATATTTTAAAATGTCAACAAAGTCAACGTACTGATAGACCTAGATCTAGATTTAGTATTTGATATAAGTATAATCCATAAATGTTGAAAAAAAAATACACCCGTTGACACTATTTGTCAATCAAATATATTAATTTAAGTATTTTGAAACACCCATTTGGGGGCCCCCCCCTAGGCGGGGGCCCGGGGGGATTTCAAAAACCTCCCCCCCCTCCCCCCTCCTACGCTACGCCACTGGTACTTACAGCGCATGTAGGTCCTTTGTGGAAGAGATGGTTGTCAAATAATCTTCGTGCTAATGATTACGTCTTGCTACGGCCCTATTTATTTTTAGTCACACCAAAGTCGTCAACATAATGAGAAATAAAAAATTGAACGGCGTCGCGCTCCCTTCCCTTTAGAGGTCTATATTATGTCTATAACTTTCGGTCAGAGTGTTACGAGGTCAGCTGTCGTCATCGAGAAGTACATAGAAGTCAAATTCATAAAGAGCTGGTTGTGAATGTGTATGTGTGTTTGTATGTGAATGTTGTTCCAATTTTTCATTAATATTGTTTTTTGAACAGTAATTACGCTGATTTTGTCAATTATAATCAAACTGAATTTCCATTAGATCGGATCAATAAAAAGTATCTTCTTATCTTATCTTATAAGAAAAAGGCACTATATAGTATGAAAAAAACTCTGGTCTTTCATTGATGTCAAACGATAATTAATTGTAAAGTCCATGCATGGCAAAGTGTTATAACTTTACTTTTCTTCTGTTGTGAAATATAAGAAATTTTTAGTAAGAATATCACTAATATTTATAATTCAGTTTTAAATGGCAGCTAGATATACATGAAGCAGGGAAAAGAAAATTTCTGTTTATTTATAATGTTATTTTATGTACATTAACATTTTAAGAAATACCGTAATATTAAAAGTAAAAGTAACTACTATCTAAAAAGAAACATAAAATTATTACTTACGCATATGCATCTTTTTTGTTAATATGTTAAATTTCAATATTGTTTTTCTATGTTTTCTTGTTCAATACAATATATCCCTATTACTATGAATGAAACATTTAATATATATGTATAGAGTTATCTTTCTTTAGTACACTTCATACAACATATATTACAGTTGTATTAAATTTAGGTCTATATCTTTTTGTTATTTCGATTATATCTTTCAGTTGTAGCTTAGTAAATTCTTAGCCAGAAATCTAATTTAGTAGCGATAATATACAAAAGTAATATTATGTAGCAATTTGAATTACTAAAATTCTTATAGTCAACATAATTTGTTTTTGTTTTGTTACAAGTGCACCCAGGGCCGGTCTTAGGCCACTGCAGCCTATGCGGTCGCAGTGGGCCCCGCGCTATCATAGGCCCCGCGCTAATTCAAGGTGTAATTATTAAATAACAAAATATAAACAAAAATTTTTTGGAAATCTCCTGTATTTATTAAAATCTGAAAAAAATTGATCTCCATAAAAATAGACAAAATAGTCATCTGTGGGAGCGGAAAAAGCCAATCCTACGCGCGATAAAAAAAAAAAGGCATTGGCAGATTTCATGTAATAAAATTTAATAATCGGACGAATTTTCACCTTAATCGAAAGTTCCAATACTTTATTTACTTTTATAGTCAATGACATGCTATTGGTTACAATGCTCGTAAAGTACAGATCGCAATTTTTAACTGAGTAAAGAATGAATAAGATTCAAAGTCGATTTTATTGTTTTTATTATACAAAATCGAAAATTTTACTTATTATTCTTATTCCCACACAAACTAGGCCCCGCGCAATCAGTTTCGCATAGGGCCCCGCAATTGCTAGGACCGGCCCTGAGTGCACCTGTATACCACAATGGTCGTGTGAACGGGTGCAATTAGCCAATGTAGCAGTTGTTGCCCTCCTCGGCGCCATGGTTACTACGTCACTGACTTCAGTAAAACCTCGAGGGTTGAAATGAAAGGTTCCTTCGTCGATGAGTCTTTTGAGTAGCTGTCCCATTAGGCCCCAGCATACGTCGCTCCTGATAGACAAGTGGATGCAACTCAACCTGAAAGACTACAATAACATGTTAGCTTTATGTTTCAAATTAATAAATATGTACGCTCCTTATGTCTTGGAAGACAATGGGTGCTCCCAGATGAGTCACTGGCTTTGGTTTCGTTGTGACACAGGACCGAATCTGGAGTGACTGATCAAGCCAATTCTTGAGCCACAGAATATGCCACCGTTCGAGCGACAGAATATGCCACCGTTCGAGCGACAGAATATGCCACCGTTCGTGCAGGGCAGTTTTCTTTTTCTTTCTCTTGACTAATGCAGCTTCGTTTCTTTTTTTTTTTTTTTTTTGCTCTCTGCGAAGTTCATACCAGCACGTACAGTCTGTCTACATGCTGTCCAGTCTTAGACTATATCCTCCCACATACTTTGGTAGATGCCTGTTGTTCTCATGTCTTGCTTGCAGACATCTCTATAGGTTAGTTTTGGGCGGTACTTTGAGCTGTAATGGAGATAAGGGGACTCATATTTAAGGACATACTGCATTAAAATGAGCTTTCATAGAGGCCTCTTTATTTACGCCCATAATGGATGGTTGTCCGCAAGGTTGTTATTGCCGGAAGTGGTAATGGATGTAAGCACTCCACTACCTATAAAATGTTTCCTTATGGCATGCGTCTCAAATAGCCTCTGACAACCAGTCCAACTCCCGGCCTTCACGTGTGGCTTAGATATTGAGTCCGGCGGAACTGTTCTTACTAACAGGAGAAGGGGCACAGGCGAGTAACTGGCGCCTTAACCAGTAAGCTTTGGGCAGGAGGGGCTCGTTAACCATGGCTGGCTACCCACCTAGGAGAAGGGAAACTCCGAATTCAAACCTCTGCTGCCTTGCAGATATACCCAATCAAGGGAAAGGCTTCGGGAGTCAACCCTGAGGAAAAATCAGTAGCTGGCGACCCTAAGGCAGTTTGCAGCACCCAGTGCTACACTCTGGCAGAACCTGCGACGCTGCTGACACCAAACTGTATTGGCACTGCCGTTCCTTTGGATACATCATCTGCGCGGAGAGGGGGGAACTGATGTGTGGCGACATCGTTTCGACCACAGCTTATGCCCAGGCATTCATCTCATTTCCATGACGGAGGCCATAGAATGGATGGAATTGCTGCTTCCACACAGGCATCTTATTTACGGTCATAATGGATGGAATTGCTGCATCTATATAGGGCTCTTATTTACGTCAGTACTGCATTGTAGGGCAGGCCAATGTTTGTCAAAGTCAAAGATATATATCTTTCAATATGCTTAGATCAAGTCTAACAGCGAGACGCTGAATGATGTCTCCAAGACATCCAATGATGTATCCATAATGTTTACATAATCAGTTGAACTTCGCCTTCGGGAACATCAATAGTCTCTTCGCTGGATGTCGACATAGGTGACCTTTGACCTGCGCTTAGAACACGAGGATGTCACTCCTTGATGGAAGGGGGAGGGACAAAAAAAATTTAAAATAAAGAAAAAAATAAGTTCAATGAATTGGCTGGAGAGAAGGGGGGGGGGGGGGAAACCCCCCCCCCCCCCTTCACACACACACACACACACTTTTTTTCGTTTTAAACATTATCCCTCCACCTCTCCCCCCACCCGACCTTCATGTCAGATCGATGGTTCAATGCAAGCTGTTCAGTCAGCTATTGATCTACGTGTGGTGTTAGTGTGTTGGTAACGTATTTGACTTTGATGGCTTATCACATAACCGGATTCGCTTATCCGAGATAAGTCACCCACATACACACTCCTACCTTTTTTTTTTTGGGGGGGGGTGTTCTTCTCCTCCCCCTTTTTTTTTCGTTGACTCCCCTCACTCCCTTCGCTACCCCCCCCCTTTCCCGCCTCTACCATGCGTACTGCCAGGGAAAGGTTCTCAAACCATCTTCTTGACGTCACAATCATATTAATTCTTGATATTCTTCTTCAATCCATCCATCCACCCATCCATCCATCTATTGGTGGCAGTACAGCCCATGTAGGGCTCTGACCAACTTCAACACATTCTTCCATTCAGGTCTCTATTAAGCTTTTCGTCTCCATGCCCTAATTCTTAGCTGTGGTTGATCTGCCTCTACATCATCGAGTCATCGTACTCATGGTCTGCCCTTTGGAGCGCCTGCCTTTTGATTTTTGCCGGCTTACAATTTTTGCCCTTCTGTTCTCTGACATTCTTTCAATGTGACCAGCGAGGTCTGTTCTGATTTATTCTCGTCACTCTGTTATAATAATCTCTTTCTAGAGCAAGAATTTTCTTGGCCCATTTAATAAGATCAATCCTTATCTTGTCTTTTCTTATCTTATAACAAATTATAGAAAATATTTAATAAAAAAGGCGAAGAAAAAGAATTTAAAAATATATAGAATTAAAAAACCCGAGAAAATACATCTCAAAAAGCCCTTAAGGTTTTACTAATTCCTATATGGGAGAGGGGAGGCTTTTTGTGATTGGTCATTACTATAATGTATAAATATTAGTGCATCCATTTTTTTTTTTTTTTTTTGTCAATCTAAAGTCCAAAGTAAACTCTTTAGAAG
Organism: Biomphalaria straminea; assembly: GCA_021533235.1. Classification (NCBI taxonomy): domain Eukaryota; kingdom Metazoa; phylum Mollusca; class Gastropoda; family Planorbidae; genus Biomphalaria; species Biomphalaria straminea. The sequence goes on along the minus strand of JADKLZ010030149.1, from coordinate 2,358 downwards.
AGACAAGAGTTTAAAGTTTAGCTTCCTCCCACTTTATTTCATTTTTCTTGGTTAATTCCATTATGACAATAACTAAACACATTTTGAACCTAAGACAGTGCTGCTGGACTAACACTAGTTCTAGTGACCATTTATTTTTTTACAAAAAATGTCATGGAATGTCGGTCTGTATTTTGAATTCATTTTGTAGTAGATGATGATGTTTGCGCTCGCGTTGGTCATTCCGATCAAAGTGACCATCGCCCACGTCTCACCAAACACTTTGTACAGTTTGCCTTCAATGTAAAACTCAGGAACAAAAACGGTGACCAGAGAGACCGAGGTTAAGGGGATGTAGGAGATGACCACAAAGGTAGCCACCGCGATGACTAGCACTACAGACTTCCGGTCACGTGACGACAATAAGGACATCTTGCTGTTCTCCGCTCTGTTTTTCAGCCGCCATTTTGTCTGTCGCCTGAGCTGAATGACCAGAACTGAGGTCAGCACGATGACGCTGCACAGTCCGAAGACGACCAAGATGACGTGCAAGAGGAACGAGACCCCTTGAGTTTCCGCCCTGTTGCCTCTAAACGCCAACCCAAGGATCGTCGTGTTTCTCAACGGGTTGAACCGCCAGGCCAGGTACGTTGTCGTGTACTCGGGGATGAGCGTCAGCGCGTTGAGGAAGTTGATAAGCGCGATGATCGATTTCGTTTTCTTTGGCGTGATCATCGTTTTGATGGTCAGCGGGAACAGGATGCAGAGGCACCTCTCTGCCGTGATGTACACGGTGATGTAAAGAGTGATGCGACAACTCAGGCCGGATGGCCACCCCCCGGCGATGTAGTACAGTTCTGGGAACGAGAGCGGGAACCCCGCTTTCAGAATGTACGGGTTGTAGCAGATGTTTCCCCATTCCACGAAAATGATGGTCAGCATGTCCGAGATGGACATGAAGAAGAAGCTGATGTTGATGGAGCTGTTGAGGCCTTGTTTATAGAACACCAGCATGTTCATCAAGTTGGCTACCATCCCGAAGAGGCCGATGGCCGAGGAGATGCAGGAATTGTTCACCAGGCTGAACACCAAGGAAACCAGGCTCAGATCGGAGGTGTCTTGGATGTTGAGATATAAAGGGACATCCTCTTCCTTTGATTCATTCATTCTCGACGTTGTCCTGCAAGATTACTAACGACGAAAAGAAAAACAAATCAACGAAACGAATTATTTTATTAACATTATTATTATATCTTTTATATAGCGCTATACTTTCAGGCTTATAGCATGCTCAGAGCGCTATGGTCCATTCTCATTTGTGGCCCCATGGGGGGGGGGCGGAGGGGGTATCTAGTAGAAGCTTTTCCGTGCTGCCTTTAGGCGCTCAGTTTCCTCATTTTCCCATAAGACAAATTTGAATTTGACATGCATGTATATAGGTAATAAGGAAATTAAGGATAGGCACAATTCATGTAAGTTAAGTTCTCTATTTAAACAAAACGATTCTAGACGATATGTTAATCAAAGGTGTATATACTTAACGAGGATATCACGTGACCTGGCCGAGGCACTAATAATTATTAACCGTCGTCGCTGAGTCGAGAAGTATTCAGAATAGCTTAATTATGGAAGCATGATGGACTCTAGGATGTACTAAATTGGGGGCTCCAAAAAAAAAAAAAAAGAATATTGTCAGGGACGTTCTCAATCACAAGCAAGCGTCTTATTGAGGACATGTCAGGTAAGGGTCTCGACAGCAGATCTCAATTCTCAGTATAAATAAGATTGGAAAATGGAACACACATTTTTTCTTATATCTTTTTTTTTTTTAAATTCTATTTTTTTTTTTCATTTTTATTTTAATCACTATTTCCTAAAGAGGACGTTTTGAATATTACCTCTACTATATTGTTCCATTACAAGCGATCAAATTTCAGTACATTTTAATTAAACTATAAGTGTTGTTCTATTTGTTTGGGGCATTCTGAATAATTGTATTGAGTTATAAAAAATAGATATATAGAAGTCAAGTATTATTGTTGTTAGATGACAGTTTTTGATATTTAACTGGCATCAATCGTGGAACGTTGGTAAATCTTCAACACTTTTGTCTCCTAGAAAAAGAAAAGCTGCCCTTTTCAGACCTTGAGATCTATAGGGCAGAAGATGTTATGGTCATCTGTTTCTTTGGCCAACGCTTAATAACGAGCAAGGCCAGCACAACGACCAACCCCCTGTACTGTCTCATTTTGTGAAAATATTTCTTCCACTTATTAATAATCTTGCTTGTAGAATGGATGAAGGAAGATAGCGAGTAGACTATAGTGTAACCCCTGCATACATACCTTAACAAGTTCTAAATGTATCTAAGACATATCC
>JADKLZ010030145.1:0-11946 GCA_021533235.1 Biomphalaria straminea | reverse complement strand
GTGTCTTGTACGGGCCTCTTGGTATGTGCTTGTATCTATTAAAACTTTTTTTTTGCTGTTTGTTAAACTTTATAAGTGCTGCTCTGAGTCGTTTTATATAGGAGGAACCAGAGTTTTCAAAGCTTTGGAGGGTTATTTTCGCATCAGTTAGAAAGACAATCTGACTGTGTGGGGTATTTGGATGGTTTGAAAGCATGGTAGCTGCTAGTTCTGGTGCTTCCCTTTCTACTATGTGGCTGTCAGAGTTTTTCTCCATCGGGCTATTTGATGCGTTTTCCAGCTCCTCCATTTGTAGTAGCTTTTTGAGATGAGCCATCCGTGTAAACTCTGATCCACTGATTGCTAGGGTAATGAGTTGTAGATAAGAGTTCACTATTTCCTTGAGCTCTGTTGGAATCTATTTAGATTTTTTAATTATATTTTCAATACGGTCTGTTTAGAAGGAAGAGAGCTTTCGTTTAGGGTGGGGATTCATTATGATGATGAAACACCAACTGAAAAAAATAACTTTTATATAACTATATATAACTATATCTATCTATATATAACTATAACTATATATCCTCCGTCAGCAACTGGATTTTGGATCATCTCATACACATTGAGATAAAAACCTGGACATTAGTTATGGTTGCTAACAAACAGATGTTTCCCGACCGTCTCTACGCAGCGGATTGGTAAAAAACAAAGTGTCAGTGCCAATGCAGTTTGAGATCATCGGGGTACTGCAAGCTGCCAAAGGGTAACCGGCTCATGACTTTTCTTAAGGGTTTGACTCCCGAAGCATTTCCCATGCTAGGGTATAGCTGTGAAACAGCAGAGGTTTGAATTCAGAGTTTTCCTTCTCATAGGTAGGTAGCCAGCCCAGGCTAAAAAGCCCTTTCTGTCCTAAGCTTACTGGTTTAGGCTCCGGTCGCTCGCTTTGGCCCTTTCTCCTGTCAGTTCTGTCGGACTCAATATCTGAACCACACGTGGAGGCCAGGAGTCGGACTGGTTATCAGAGGCTATTCGGGACACACGCCATTGGAGGCTTTTTATTGTTTTTCTATTTATTTTATTGCTGTCACTGTTTTCAATTGTTCCTTGCATTGATATATGCACTCTTTTTATTTAAGCCTGATAACAGCCAGTAGACTATTTTTCTCTCTTTCACTCTCTCTTATCTTCTTTTCTTTCTCTTACTTTTAATCTATCTCGCCCCTCTCTCATTTTCTTTCTCTCGCTTTCTCTTTCTATCCTCTTTCTGTCACTCCCTTTTTCTCCTCTTTTTCTTTCTCTCTCTTTTTGTTCTCACTATTTCTCTTCTCTCTCTTCTCTCCTTGTCTTTCTTTCTCCTCTCTTTCTGTCTATTTCTTTAACTCTCTCTCTCTTTCACTCTCTCTTTTCACCCAACCTCCGTTTCTCTGTATCTAGCTCTTTTTAAATTTCTCACATTTTCTGTAATTGAATATTTAAAGAATTATTTTTTATGCCAATTATCTCATGCTAAATCCTAATTAATTAGTCTTTAAAAACAAGATCAATTCAACAAATCCAAAGGCGGAGTTCGGTGACGTCATTTGACCCCATGACCACTGGGAGGTAAATACTGGCATACTTTAACTCGTTGACGTCATTTGACCCCCATGACCTCTGGGAGCTAAATACTGGAGTACTTAAACTCGGTCACGTCATCTGACCCCATGACCCCTGGGAGCTAAATACTAAAGTAATTTAACTACTGAAGGAAAAAAAACAACTATTTGGACTAAGAGGAACTCTGGATGGCGAGTGATCTTCGTTCTGTGCAATTGTAAGGTAAAGCAATGTCCTTCTATTAAAAAATAGGTAAAAATATTGTCTTCTATTACTGCTATTATAATGTAATTTGCACATGGGTGGCGCTCAGAAAAGGGAGGTAAATACATAAATAGAAAGCTTTTAGTACATCCGGTGTTTGGCGGGTTAAGTTTCTTTTTACTTTTGTATAAAAAAATATTCAGCTAGAAAATTCATGTGCTAAACGAAATTCATCTACTAAACGAAATTCATCTACTGAAATGAACCGTAGCTGAAATTCCTACTACCATGATCAACACATTGGCACAACTTGACTAAGGATGTGTACTGGGTACAATATACAGAAGTTGGCAGTATTTAAAAAGGCTCGAGAATTAGCATGATTCCACCGAAGATTGGCAGGATTCAAATAGACCCAAAAAGTTGTCACAATCTAATTAAACTCAAGAACTTGGGATGACAGCGACTATGGAAAGACAGTGCTGAGACCTTGTAATGCTTGTAATACTTATGTTATGACAATCAAGGAATTCCCTCTTTCGAGTGATTGAAGACAATGTAAAAGAACTTTGATATATCAAATAAACAATGGCACATTCTTTCAGACTGTAGCGATATCCACTATGTTAACATTAACAAGAAATGCTAGAAACTATGAGAGTTAATTAGGAGTTGGCAGCATTATGAAAGCAAGCTAAATTAGTACATTTTATGAGACAGACACTCGAAACAGAATTACCCGTACACAAGTGTTATTTTCTAACATTAAGGAAGAAACTCGTTTTCCTCTAAGGCAGTTTTGTTAATATAGTAAGTAGAATTTCTTGGAAATTGGAGAGCGAGAACCTCTAGCACAGTGTTTCTCAAACTGTATTCCGCGGAACCCAAGTACTCAGATAGGTGTTCCGCGAACAACTGGGATAATTAAAGTAGTAGGCCACCAAGAGATTAAGTCTCTCTAAGAAAATAAGCAAAGTGTTCCGCTAAATACTCAGAATGGGCGAAGTGTTCCGTTAAGGCAAAAGTTTGGGAACCACTGAGTGTACTACATCGTTACATAACGATTGATTCGGATACAACAGCTGTCTCCAGTCACTGTTAGACAAATGGGGCTATAACTCAACTCCCCTAGTCGGTATAGGAACTAATCAGACATGAATAAAATTTGTTTTAAAAGCATTCCATTAGATATAAAAAAATGGATACAAGGAGCATTCAATGGCTTAAACATAATCAGATAACAAGTGACAATCAGAAATCCGATTCTGTATCAAATTAATTAGAAAGTTAATTAATGCGTTAATTAATTATCTCAGTTCAACGAGTGGAATAATGAACTTATTTTTTTCTGTTGCCATTTAAATTTCTATACGTGTATGTGTGTGTCATTGTGTGTGTGTGTGTTACGCGTGTGTCATTGTGTGTTTCGTGTGTGTGATTGTGTGTTGCGTGTGTGTCATTGTGTGTTGCGTGTGTGTGTGTGTTGATTGTTCTCTCCTTTATACCGTCCAGCTGATAACTCGAGGAACCCGTATCAATGAAATATAGATTTAGTAACATTTTATCCATTATTTCTACTTTATTATTCTATTCTATTAGTCTCTTCAAGCGCCGTTTAGTGTGAAATGAATCTTACAGTGATGTTAAAAATAGTTTCGGGAATCTCCCATCAAGATATACACTAGTCAACAGTAAGACTCATTTCTTACTCTTCCGATCCCTCCCCCCTCTCTCTCCTCACGTACTTTTTATCTCCCAGCGTTCTCCTTCAATTCCCCCCCTCCATCCTCCCCCCCCCATCTTCCTGTTCTAGAAAGCAGTCTGTGAGTGATGAGGATTTGTTCTGCATCAGTGAGTTTAAATTACATCTTTTCTCAAAGTGCGGCCTCAGAAGACAGTCAGCGAATTTAATACATTTGTAACTTTGAGCTGAAATAGGCTCGCTTTTTTTTTCTCTTTTAATAAATGCCTCACCAAGTGTAATTTAATCGTTAATTAAAGATTTTTCTCTTCATGTCTTTTCAATTAAAGTATTTTTTTTCTTTTTTTTTTTTCAAAGTGGTTTACAAATATTTTTAATCTGTAGTCAAGGAGACGGTGATCAATGACCAGGTAGGTCGTGGTTTTGAATCTCATTCCGCGACTCTGAGTGTGTGTGTGTGTGAACAGTTGTTAATGTTATAGATGTTGTGTTTGTAGTGTAAGTTATTTAACAACATATTGACCCATCAGAAGTAGGTCACACTCGCACTGTAATAATAAGTGGACAAATGAATATTTCATACTTCAACTTCTCAAACCATTAAAATTAAATTTAGCGCTCTGTGTGGTGATCACTTTTTGGCACTCATGAATTCAAACATTTAAAAATGACTAAATGTGGTACCGGTGTTTTCATCCTTTGCTATATCTACAATCAGATGGTAAACTAATTTTGTTTCTGAACAAGACATTGTACATTGTGAATGTTGTTCAGGGGCGTAGCTAGGCATTTTCCATCGTTTGGGGGCCAGGGGAGCTTGACCTTTTTAGGGGACCTCTGCATTTTGCGTAATATTTAATATTTAATTTTTAATGTAAAAAACACTCATTTGAGGGCCCCCCTCAAGTGGGGTCCCGGGGGATTTTCAAATTCTGCCCCCTTCTCCCCCCACCCTAGCTACTCCACTGATGTTGTTATGTGTAGAGCAGAGCTCCAGTTTATCGCAGAGCTCCAGTTTTAATGCTTTATGGTGTCATTGCTTGCCGGCCTCTTAGACTAAGTTATTCCCGTGAACCTCCAGGGGAGCACCAGGGGGTACCATGCCTCTCCAACCAGCTCGGTTTTTAGCAGCTTTCTTCATCTGCTCCCATGTTATTCACCCTCATAACTTCTGTTGCATTATTTTTAACGAGTCGGTTCCTCTTCACTACTCCAGAGAGCCTGGTCAGTTTGGCCTGAGCTTTGTTGCGTATAGGAGAGGAGGCAAACGTAGTAGGTGAAATGTTGGTCTTCCAGATGTTGTGTTAGGGTCAATCGTATGTCTTCCACGTTGTCTGAGACTGTGAGTCTCGTGACTCAATCATTAAAATAATATCAGGCAAACATCTTGGTCTTACTCCTGTTTTTACTACAATAGAATTGGTAAGCTTACAGTTTCGTATTTCTAGTCACAACTTTAATTTAAACTGTTCAAGCATTTATCTTTGTACTTGTTGATATTTGGTCGTTGGTTTGTAGCCTCAAACATCTAGTACAACTTAACCCGATGTAGGCGTGTTATATTCTTAATGTTCTTATATTGGAACTAACTTAACTCTATCTCTCCTCATTGACGATACCAACGTTGATTTGACCCCATTAAATTAAATTAATTTTTGGTTTTATAAATTTTAACTTTTGTTATACGAAAAGAGGAGGCGCGGTGGCTGAGCGGTAAAGCGCTTGAGTACTGAACCTGGGTCCGAGGTTCGATTCGTGGTGAAGACTGGGATTTTTAATTTCAGGATCTTCGGGCGCCTCTGAGTTCACCCAGCTATGATGAGTACCTGACGTTAGTTGGGGAAAAGTAAAGGCGGTTGGTCGTTGTGCTGGCCACATGACACCCTCGTTAACCGTAGGCCACAGAATCAGATGAACTTTACTTCGTCTGCCCTATAGACCACAAGGTCTGAAAGGGAAACTATTTATACTATATAAAAAGAGCACGCATCTTCCTATAATCCTATAATTCCTATATAACATTTCCTGACACAAACAAATAATTTCTCGATGTTTAATCATAAGTGGGTAGTGAAACACAAATGAACAAAATGAATAACTTCATCGGAACTTGGAACATAATTACTTTTTTAAAAATAAAACCGAAAAAAAACTTTTATTAATCAATGAACGCAGATTTTACTTGAAAGTAGATATTTGTAGAAACATAAATGAAACATAAAAACATAAACCTAAATGAAAAGATAATTGAATCAAGAAACAGCTCACAAATACACGTCGTTATAGCCTTGCACCTCTTGTTAATCTCATCTGACTTTATCTACTTCAATTACGACAGACCAGCTCGTCGTGTCATCAGACACACTTCAGCCTACACAACCAAAAGAATCCGCCCTACTTTCCTTACATTAGAATCACCCACATCCACTCTATATAACAGGGCTAAAGAGAAAATAAAAGTTTGAGAACCACTGTACTATCGTATATCATTTGGAGATAGATCTACACGGAATACAACCTTGACATATCCTAGACGCATTGAAAATATTGTGTTTGGTCTGAGCAAACGTAGACCCTGATTGCTTCCCCTGACCGGCGAACATTGTAAGTGATTCAATCTAATACTGACGTAGAGAACACGAGTTGCGATTATTGCGTCATCAATTTGTGTGGTCTGTATGAGATGAGCGATTACTTATCCAAGATTAGGTTTTTTTTTTTTTTTTTTTAGTGGTAATAGTAGGGTGAGAGTCGGGGAATCAAAGTGTTGCAAGTAAACATTGTCATGGGTCATTAAGAATAAGTCTTCTTTTACTACGGGCTTAAGGGGGGGGGGGGGACATGCAGGACTGAACTAGTATAATTATTGAGAATTCCATTGAAGTTATAGGAAAAAGATTTACCACTTATCAAATGAAAAAGAATGTGGCATAACATACAAGTACAAACAAATACTTATAAATAAATTTGTACCAATGTTCTTTCTTCTATTAGAGCATGGAATGGGTTGCCTTAGTCAGCCAGGAAAAGCAACGACTTGGCAGAATGTAAGTCATTTGTAAACATGCATGACTAGATTGAAGTATTGTTTGAATTTCATAAGATAAGATCATGGAATCTCAATATCGGTGAAACTATTAAAAAAAAACAAAAAAAAAAAACAACAAGCAAAGCATTAGGGTTTATGAAAAGAAATTTCTGTAAATCAAATAAGAACATAAAACTAAAATGTTATTTAACCTTTGTTAAGTCTGTAATAGAATATGCATTCTTTGTTTGAGACCCCTCAACTCAAGAAAACATTAAGAAACCGGAGCAGACTCAAAATAGAGCAGTAAGATTTATTACGATCGAATATTCACATTTGACTAGAGCAGTGGTTCCCAAACTTTTTTTGTCTCGTGGACCCCTTGACATGTTTTTTTGGTTTTCCGTGGACCCCCTGTTTAATTTATATTGAATTTTTGAAAATTTCTTCAATTTCAATTACACATTTTGTTTAAATAATTTCCAACCAGTGACATGAGGAGTCAAAAAGTAATTTTAAAACTACATTTTAATTTAGTTGAATTTGTATGTTTTGCAATAAATGTATTCACGAAATTGAAATTTAAACCCATTATGTAACAGTTAATATTTATCGTTAACTATGACTAAACACATTGGAAACTTTTTGTTTTTAAAGGTTTACAAGCTCAACTTCCATTGCTACAGAGAATAGTTGTCATATAGAAATTTGTTGTTTTAGTAAAAGGTTACACAAAGAGCTGTTTTTCGTGGATTTCTTGAGCCATAATAATTTGATTTAAAATATACATCATTACCAGACAAGTTGACTCGGCCAGCTGTATAGAGAAATATATTGTTTGCAGAAATATGTCGTTTGCAAAGACTTATTTTAGAAGAAAGAAATATTCAGCTATATTCCAACAGAGCTTAAAAATTTAGTGAGCTCTGCTAAAATACCATTGCCCTAACAGAGTTTTCATGGATTTTACTCAGCCACCAGAAACGAAGGAGCTGGAATACTCATTGAATGGCCCAATGTAGAAAAAAATAATTTAAAAATTAAGATCATTATAACTAATGAGCTCTATGACAACCACAGAAAAGAAATAGGAGCACTGGAGCTAACGGCTATCAGGCTAGCGAATCAGCAAAGTTCACCAGTTTTTTTTCTTGACTAATATAAAAATAGTCCTTCAAAGCTTGACAAACTCTGATGCCTCCTAAATAAAACAACTCATGATGCCTGGACTGACCTTCGGTGGTCACCTTGCCTGCTTGCATCTTCTGTCGGGAGGTTCGGGCTAGGATGTAATTATCTACAGAATCTGAACGAACACCCAAAAGATTTTGTAAACATATTGTGTGACCTTGTAAAGCTCAACAACAACAGCAATAACACAGTTCTCCAATGTTTAAATAGAATTAAATAGAAGGCTGACACACTTGCTGAATGTGACAAAACAAATGCACACTTGAACATCGCACTCTATCCAGAAGAAATGAAGAAACTAATAGTGAATTGTAAAAACGAGAAATGGACAAGCTCTCATTCGATATACAAAAAAGACCTATTATAAACTATCCCAATAGGACCACCTATCATTTTTCACATCAGAACTATTCATTATAATGAGAAAATTTATGTTCCGGAAGCTCAAAATTGGGACCATTGAAATTTTCCCTTTTGGATAGTCCACAGAGAATGCCGACCATGTCTTACAAATTGCATTCTTCGTCGAGATGCCAAAAAAAAAACAAGACACCAGCCCCAAAACCCAAGCTTGAAATTCTTTTTACAATTTCTTCAAAGGCTGGTTAAATAATTAATTTGCCTATCGTGTGAGGTTTTCAGTATTTTACTTTGATTATCAATTTCTCAATGTCAGGTCAAAGAGAGATTTTGTTGGTGTATTCTGAACTTAAGCTTTGAAAGTTTTGCAAACCTTTATCTTTTTTATTAAAGTGGCATCATCTCAAATGATTCTCCAGCTTAATTGGTCTAATACCAGCATAAAAAATAGCACATTAACACTCTCTTGTTTGACTAGGCTGGCTAAATTATTCATATTTTTTCGCCAATAGTATGTCATTTTCATAATTTTGCAAGATATTTTAAGACACAGCAAACCATTATATTTTCCTTAAAATTTGAAAGCAAATATTATGTATACCGGTATTGTAGATCTTTTCTCAACTTTATCAGGGAGTGTTCAATAGTTTTTCAAATCTTATCAGAGTGGCTTTGTCTCCAACGATCCTCCAGCTTAGGTGGTTTCATGGTGTCATTACAGAAATGTTGTTAAATAAAAGACACATAGGCATAAAAGTTTGAGGACAAAAGAAGAAATTTTGTTTAAAAAATAAACACCACCGTCTATTTTATATTTAGATTCAGCCATGTTAAATATTAGTTTTCTCTAAACCAAATTAAGCGCTATTTAAATGAAGTACTAAAAATTAAAATATGTTATTCATTCCGATATCGGCATCTGAATGTTATGGTCTAGCTATAATAAAGTTGAAATAATGTATATTTCTATGATATAATAGGTGATTTCATTAATGTGAGATTTATACTAAACTCAATTCCTTCTTAAATGAGATCCACTCTCGTGGACCCCCATTTGCATGTCGTGGACCCCCAATTCTATTTTTCTCTTCGCGGACCCCTTGGAAGTCCTCGAGGACCCCCGGGGGTCCATATGGACCACTTTGGGAATCACTGGACTAGAGTAACACCTTTAGTAAAATCACTAAATTTAGAAAGCTTTCAGGATAGAAAACTCAAACGTAAAGTAGCAATACACATAAAATACTGAAAAATAACCTCCAAATACAATAGCTAAATATAATAATATACTCAGATACAAAGATATAGGCTTATTCCTCGTTACAAATGCTCGGACAAATATATGAATATCGTACTTTAATTTATTTATTTAGAGTTCTATTGTGATGCTACTCATTCTACAAACAACTCAGAAATATATATATAGAAAACAATGTAGACTGATGCTAATGGGATAATTATTCCAAAATATAAAATAATCAATCCAGAATCGAAAAGAATCGGACATAAACAGTTTTTTCTTGAGTGAGATTAAGATTATGATTGCTGTTTTGTGTGAATACAAAAGCGTTCACTTGCAGGAATCGATGTTTGTCTAACAAAACCTAAAAAAAATTATTATAGCTTTTATATAGCTCTACTTTCATGTTTATAGCATGCTCAGAGCGCTTTGGTCCAATCTCATTTGTGGACCAGTTGGGGGGGGGGTATCTAGGAGCTGGTTTTCCGTGCTGCCTTTGGGGCGCTCAGAAAACACAACTCTACCCGAGTAGGGTGTCGAGCCTCGAGCCCCCTTCTAGGTAGCCAATCCAAGCCAAGCTCAAGCCGCACTTAGCCTCTCGACCACGCTACCCACACGCTTTATAGTTTACTGTTTTTTTCGCATATTACGTACATTTATAAAATATCCATTGTGTCCTAAAGTAAGAGAACAAGGATACATTAATATCTGTATTTAGCTCTACCAAGATTATTACATCATGGTGTTATATTACGGTATCCTAACATGGTGTTATATCATGTTATAGTTTTGCCATCATGCTGTTACATTAATGGTTTTCTATCACTTCTTGGACATTGACTTTTGAAACAAAGAGTCATTTGAAGTGCTGACATTGCACATTGGACTATGGCCGAGTGGCAAAAACAGATTGGCTAACTGTCAAGGGAAATCGAGTTCGAATTCCGACTTGTGCAGAGCGGAACCCTTCTCCCAGATACCTGCCCCCCCCCAAGTGATCTACAACTGATATTGAACCATAGCGCACTGAACATGCCATAAGCATGAAAGTTGCAATATATGAAAACACATAAATTTAAATTATATCTCACTCAATAAGAATAGAATAAGTCTTAAAATCACAAGAGATTAGAGACAGGGTCACAGTAACGATCGGACCCCATGATGACCTGCTAACTACCGTGAAAAAACAGAAGCTGAAAATCTATGGCCATGTAGCAAGATCATCGGGGCTCGCAAAGACCTACCGGGAACAGTACCAGGAAAAAGAAGAAGAGGCAGACAGAGAAAGAGATGGGAAGACAACATAAAAGAATGGACTGGCCTGCCACTGAAAGAAGTTCTAAACAGGGCAAAGGACAGAGAGGAATGGAAAAAGACGGTCTACAGGTTTCGCTTGGTGCCCCGACGGTCCGCAGACTAAGGGATAGGTAACAGGTAATAAGTAAGTCTTAAAATGTAAATCTACTTCGATATGGCGTTGAAATCACATGTAACACTAACCCAAGAAAACTTTGGTTTTAAAGACGCCTAAACATCATGGCGCCAACATTATATTATAGCAATGCCATATTTTAAATCTGACTTAATATTAGTCAGATTTCTGGACCCTTGGAAGATGACGGCCGCCAGAGCACCCAAATACCCTCCCCGCTTCTCTGCCCTCTCCGACCCGAAATCAAAATGGGCCTCACTTTAGACTTTGCTGTCCACTGACAGCTTTCACCCGCCGCGTCTACCGAAGTAAAGATAATTAAACAATGATGGCAGCCGCTTGACATAGTACCCTAACCTCTGGGGCCTCAAGGGACCCTAAGGATAAAATAAGAGAGAGAGAGAGAGAGGGAAGTGGAGAGGAATTGAAGGACTGGGCGATGAAGACTTCAGATATGTCTTCTTTTCCACTTCAAAGTAGAAGAAAAATCTATAACGTTGTGACGGTATCCAGAATTGACTTTTACACATATGTTGATGACGTCATTTTTGTGTCTTCGCAAATGGGTTAATTGGAGAGTTAGCTGTACAGGATACGGAATGGACCTCATTCACCAAATTTAAACAAACAACATTTTCTCTATACAAATACAAATTACGCAATACGTAAGGTCGTCACGTGATACGTAGTTTTCATTATTTTATCAATATTATGACGTGGCTAAATGTGTTTATTTACAATTGGTGAATGAGGTCCATTATTTATAAGCTTTTTCTTTGTTTAAATTTATAATAATTGGTTTGCACTTTATGGGAATTCGAAACCAAAAGTCGAAGCTCATATGCTTGCGGTAATCTTTCAGTACAACGTCGTTTACATCGTTTTTGTTTTGTCTTTACGTAATATGAAATATTTTTTGTCTGAAAATGTCCGTTCTATTTATTAGGTTACATTATATCGCCTCCGGAATTTATCCCTGGCACTTTTTCTTTATTTATATTCAATTTCTATCTGACAGTATTCTATTGCTTATAGAATGTAAACATAGAAATGTTTACTTTTTTGTTTACTGCAATTAACATTATATCCAATATCTTGTTATACAGAATTATATTTTCATAATTTTTCTCGAAAAACAAAGGTACAAAGTGTATTATTTTAGCATTACTGTGTATTTACTGGGCAGTAAAGAAGATGTGTATTTACTGGGC
>JADKLZ010030141.1:0-10220 GCA_021533235.1 Biomphalaria straminea | reverse complement strand
GTTTCAAAAGGATATTTTAGAGGGTTGTTTCAGAAAGCTGTTTTAGAGGGTTGTTTCAGTATGTTGTTTCAGACAGCTGTTAGAGAAGGCTGTTTCAGAAAGCTGTTTGAAAAAATAATGATTCACATTGACGCCGTCACACATGAACGTCTGATGTTGAGATTCCTCTTTATTTAGTTCATATTTCATCTTTCATTCAATTTAAAAAAAAATTCTTTTTCAATTTAAAAATCTTAATCAAGGTAACTAAATATTAACATTATAAATATATTATTCATAAACTCTTTCTCTCCGTAATTATTTACCACATTCTGTTGGAATCAACGTTGGTATCGTCAGTTAGGAGAGAAAGAGTTAATATAGCGGTCAAGGACATCAGAAAATGTCAATACCTATATATATATATATATATATTTATATGTAAAATGTAATTTCATTTGTATCAAGTATATTCAGAAACATTACCAAACTAAAGATTCCAGAAGAAAAAAAAATTGAACACGTAATGACTTTGTGATAGGAAGTGTATGAACATTTTTGTGTGTTTGTGTGTTTGGGTGAGTGAGTGACTTTGGAAAAAGTCCTCGTGTGTGTTTGTGTGTTTGTAAAAAGCAGCCGTATCGTGTCAATGTCGCTGAAAACATTTAAATTTTAGATTTCATTTTTCTCTTTACTTCTCTTTATATAAACCATTGACCAGATCAGGCCTGTCCTCTCTCTCTCTCTCTGGCATACCCTCCATCAGATAACACAAGTCAGTCTTATCTAAATTGAAGCGCCCTTCTTACACCGCTGCTCCTCCCCGCTGACGTACAGCTGCCGCGCGCAATCAGTTCAACTGAATATACCCACACACACACGTAAATCAAGTTTCAATTAGATGATTGCACCTCCCCCTAAAGCGATCGAACTTTTTTTTTCTTCCCCCCCCCTCTCTATCCAAGCATAAACATCCAATTTAAACTTGTAATCCTGCAATCCATCATTAATCCTCATCAGGTCTCTCCCCTCCCCTAAATGTTTGTTCTAGTCGGCTGCATATCAGAGTCAGTCGGCCGTGACTACACTCTCAACAATCCAGGTAATGCAGAAACAAACTTAGGTATACAATTTTTAAGTCGATAGAAAAAAGGATTGCTATGACCATTTTCTAGCTGCTAAAATGTTTGCAGTGGGAAAATAATCCAGACCAACATTTTTAATGATTCCCAATGTGAACCGAAGGGAAAGAACTTTGAAAGTGTTGATTTCTGAAGATCGAAATAAGTGCCTGGAGAGTTTTGTAACTTGTTCTATAAATAGAATAGCTCCGATGAAAGGCGAGACAACTCATTAATTGCTGGTGTCTGCTTTCTAGGAAGATTCCGATGTGCAGAGGTGTATCGTGGACAACGGAATCATGTTCTTTGGAAAAAAAAAAGACTGAAGCTTACTTGTAATTATATACACGGTGTCCTATTCAGACCGTACCTGAGCAGCTTCTGGATAAAAAGTGTCCATTAAATATCGAAAGTTAATCTCTGGAAAAAGTTTATTCCAAGTTTCATAATTTAATTTCAGAATATATAATGATTTATGCCCTACAGAGTTAAAATCCTAGAAAGAACATATAATTCCTTAATAGTTTTCTAAATATTAGATCTAGTTATAAATACATTTAATTATGAATAGAAAGATAATTTATTCAGGCATCAAATGTTTTTCAATTAGCTATTGTAGAGCACTGCACAACGTTTAGTCTCCTAATAGTTTTCTAAATATTAGATCTAGTTAAAAAATACATTTAATTATAAATAGAAAGATAATGTATTCAGGCTTTTTTTTTAATTAGCTATTGTAGAGCATTGTAATGTTGTCCTCCTTCGGTTGTAGGACTATAACTCATCTGTTGAGATGATGAGAATCTGGGCTGCACCTATGTCTGCTCCATGTCCACGCAGACAATGTGTCCAACAACGGATAAATATCCAATACAGTTTGGGATTAGAAGCGACATGCGTTCTGCCAGGTTACAGTACTACGGGTCATCCTGATTTCATTTCCTCAGTCCCCAGTCTTCACCAAGATTCGAACCCGAACCCCCTTAGTTCGGAACCAAGCTCTTTAACACTCCGCCACCACGACCCTAGTAAAATTATTATCGTAACATCGTAACATTTAATTTCTAGTGATGTAGCATTCTCGTGTCTGTGTTTCAGTGAATACTTACTTCTTTGTATGTGTGTCTATAGACTTAGAGAGTAGAGTTAGTCGACTTTTTGAATTAATTTCTTTTTTTTTCTAACCAATTCCACTTGATTTATATTTTATTCCTTTTGGCATTTGACATTTCAAGATTTGTGCAACGCTATGTAAAGTTGGATGTTTTATTCATGATTTTAATTAAATTAAAAAATTTAAGATTTTTAATACATTTCAATACCATAAAAATTATATATATATATTAAAGAGATTTATTAACACCATAAAATAAATCCGACCATTTCAAATGTCCTATTCATTTATAAAGCATTGAATTGCACTGGACATGCTATATATTTTGTTTGGATAGTTTCTAAACTAGCAAATAGCAATACAAACATATTTAGTTTGTGGTCGGTGTATAGACCTATACATCTTTGTCCGTTAATGTGTGCGCAATATCCATACAATGTTTACGCGTTTGATTTAGCAAACATGAGAATAATTAAGACCAAATATGTTTACTAAGACTAATGGACAGAAAACTAACATCTGGAGGCTCTAAGAAAACAGATCATTCTAGCAAGCTATACTTTTCAAGTTTGAATCCTGGGTAACCGCGACTAAGTGATAGACAGCCATATTTACTAGTCATAGATGCCCAGTAGAGTAGAAACTAGCTTGAGAAATGATTCCGATGAAACCAGACCATACTTCTATTACTTATACTCTTACAACCTCTGTATCCAGTTTTTACCATGTTGTATCTTTAATAAACATATATTGAAACTTTAAAATATTAGTCGATAATGTATTTATTTATTGCCTTGAATATAAACCATTTGTTTGACTTATTAGATAAAGCACATTTCTTATTCAATACGCTTGGAAATAGCATATGCTAATAGCATGGAATGGGTTGCCTGAGTCAGCCAGGAAAACCAGTGACTAAGCTGTGTTTAAGTCTCTAGCATGCACGACTAGACTAACTCACTGATTCGCGTGTCTTAAGTTCTTTTTGTTAAGGGACCTCTATAAATTATAAGTTATTGTTCTGGATAACTAGGTGGGTTTGGTCGTGTACCACGTGACTACAAGCTACAGGATGTTACACAAGGTCAGCAGGGGATCTCGGTGAGCAGGAGTCGAGCTATCGCTAGGATTGCCCATAACACACGACCATGCTGCCATCCCCGATATTCGACATTCTCCGATTTCGAAGTAAATATTTGTTTAATAACATCCATTCTCCTCCCCCTCCCTTCCTCTCATTTCCTGGATACTAAATTCCTCTCTTTCAACTAATATCTGCCACGAATTGTAGGAAGAATCTTATCTTCTTATCTTATATATTACAGACGTTATTTTAAAAAAGAAGATAATTACGTCCTATGCATTTCATGTGTCAATCTAGTCATGCATGTCAATCAGTGAATTAAACTCCGCCAAGTCGTTTGTTTTCGTGGCTGATTCAGTCAAACCCTTCCATTCTCTACTTTGAAGAATCTTTTCTTATCATATTACAGACGTTACTTCAAGAAAAATAAATAATTACGTCCTACGCATTGTATATGCCAATCTAGTCATGCATGTCAATCAATGATTTTAACTCTGCTAAGTCGTTGGTTTTCCTGTCTGATTCAGGCAACCCATTCCATTCTCACTAATAAAAAGGGAGAACTTCTACAAATTTGTTCTAGCATAAGGACCAAGTGATGTACCTCTATCGTATTCCATTATGTTTTGTTCTATTTGTAAATTATGGTTTCTTATCTTATCTTATCTAATATATTACGTTACTCCAAAACAAGAAGACAACGAGAATGTGGATGGATGTTTATAAATGTCAGTACTTTCAAACTCCTTGTCTCTGAAACAGTGACCTTCACTCTTGATTTACGGCTGCTCCAGATTCCACTCGCCATTCATTGTAGCCGCTGCTTCGTACTTTAATTTATAACCCTGATATCGTGTGATTTCTTAAAGAAATCTATTTTTAGTATAGCTACATTATTATTTTTTTTCTTTTTAAAAGAAAAGCTTTAATTATCAGGTCAGAGCAATTTTCCGGAAATGATTCGGGCGAGAGAGAGAGAGAGAGAGAGAGAGAGAGAGAGAAAAGAAAAAAAATACACAAGGCTTTTATGAATTAAGTTCGAATTACGTAAATTAGGGGGTGCTAATGAGCCCTTTCAATGCGTGAGGTCACAAAGCGGCGCCCTTTGTGCTGCCCCCCAGCGGGTCTTTAAGTAGTGTCTAATTAATGTCAGCATTCTCTTTAGAGCTAAATTATTGGGAAGCCTAATTAACCCGCTAAAAACACTAATGGAGGTTTTTATGGAGGAATTTTTCTTATAGATGGTATAATTTATGGGAAGTCGGTCGAATGAATTTATAGTTTTAATTTAGTCAGGCTGACCTCGATGGGACATAAATTGGATAATTATAAATGGTCAGGTTATGTAATTAAAAATGTCAACATTTAGTCAAAGTAAAGGAGTCGAAATTTAGTTCAAAAGTAGTCAAAATGTAAAAAAAAAAATACTCAAAATGTAGTCAAAATTTATTTGTAAACTACTGAAAGTAGTCGAAATTTGTCAAAACGTAGTACAAATGAAGTCGAGAAGTAGACAAATTTTAGTCGAAAAGTAGTCAAAAATTAGTCGGAATGTAGTCAAAATGTGACCAAATTTTAGTATAAAAGTAGTCAACATTTAGTTGAAAAGAAGTCAAAAAAAAAAGAAGCATATAATAATAAATTTAATAACGCATCTTTTATTGAACGTCCTGTATTGAGTTCCTATTGTTCGCTGGTAATCGTAATCTAGTTTCATATTATCTATAGTAGGTTACATTTCAAATATGACAGTATTTATGACAAATGTTAAGTAGAAAAATGTGGTAAATAGATACCTGAATATCCTTCTCTAAAAAACTTTCACATTCATCCTCCTCCCCGTTGCTGTAGCCGTTCTTGCCGGCAGTATTGGAGGACATGCTGGCGGGCCTCGGGCCCATAATGTACTTGGAATTACGGCTAAGCGTTGTTGAATTCTGTTGTTGCTCTTGGCTTTTGCCGTGATACTTATACACAAGATAGGCCTGTCAGGAAAATAAACATATAATAAGATAGGCCTGTCAGGGAAACAAAAATATAATAAGATAGGCCTGTCAGAAACACTTTAGAGACCAGCTTAGGCGTCAACCTGCCTTAACTGACATAGAAGAGAGTACCTGGTGGCCTGCAGCTTAGGAACGAGACAGCTGGGGGTGACTTTCTAATGCCGCGGGATGCACATTTGTGACCAAAAGACAATCCACTGCCGAGGACAGACGTAGATGGCGAAAAAAGAATCTATATCTACCTGCGGCGGACAACGGTTATGTCTGTGCTAGGTGTAGCAAAATATGTAGGTCGCAGATGGGACTCCTAGTTAATCTCCCCACTCAAAGACAGGCCTTATTATAATGTATGAAGTTTGGTTGTATTTACTCAATGATTAGTGATAACGTTTTAATTCAAGAATTTAGATTAGTCAAAGAGGTTGATATATATTCTAACAATTATCTTTTGACCCTTCTTACGCTGCCCCCCCCCTTTCAATTTAAAAAGAAAAAAAAACCGACCCCCAAAGTGCTCCATTCAAGAAGGAAAAAAGACATATTTAAATATTTTCAGCATTAATATCAGAAGCAATGAACTACAGTCAACAACCAAAGCCTAATCTCCACCAATGCAATACACAGAAGAGACGTGCACGTGATACTCTTAGCTGCTTAGCAATGAATTGAGTTACTTCCTTAATAAACACCAGAAGTGGAACAAAAAATAACAAATAACATGACTAATGTTTCAAAGGACTAATAACATTTAATGGTCTAAGTACTGAGGCAATTGACTTACTTTAGAGCCAAACAGAAATGCTAATGTTACTGTTGTAGTCAGCTGAGTATGAATAAAAAGCACCAAATAAATTAAGTCGGGATTCGTAGGAAACGGATCCCTCAAAAATATCCTGAGGAAACAAAGAAACAAAAAAAAGTTAATTTTTTAATATTGATATTTTTGCACTCTACAACAACAACAACAACAACAACAACAACACTGCTTTTAGTTTGTAATTAGGTCGGGACATAGTTTGGTATGACATATCGTGCACGTGAAGCCACCTGTTTGATGGCTATCTGAATAGTCAGTTTCTTTCTCATTCTCTTGGCTCTAGCCAAGACCATTCCTTAGAAAAGCCTCGACACTGACCTGCAACGTCACTGCTTGTGGGCAGTTTGGACCATTAGCTCGCAGGCACGTCGTACTGACCATGCTTTGGTTTTCGACATTGGATTTTTATTTTGTGTAGGGGGGGAGCAAACACTGAGATATCTGGAAACTATGGAAACGCAACTACTTTTCTGTTTATCTCTTCACCAAATAAAGAAAGATCCAAAACAAGTCTCGAACTACTTACATAGATACATTTAAGAAAAGTGACAGCAGAAATTCGTTGTAAATTGCCCAACTTATAAACCGACTTTCGTTAAACTCTGACGGCGCCTTCCGCACCACAATACACAGCCGTACACCCCACAGCAGGAACAGCAACTCGGCTGTTGAGAAATACACAAAACCAAATTAACAACAAAAAAATTAAAACAATGGCAGGTAAATAATTAATTATGTTTAGACTACTACACTATAAGTATTATTTTTATCAGCAGATGCACAAATACAAAAGCAAATAAGTATTATTAAATATAAATATAATTGGCCCTTCTTCCATAGTTCCTTAAGAGCGTACAAAGGGTTGCCTGAATCACTTCTTTTTTAAAGTAACGTCTGTATAAGATAAGATACCACAGAAACTGATGACTTGACAGTTTTGGGAAGTGACATGAGAAGAGTGTTTGTAAACAAGTTGGAAATCCAGATTTGGCGCTACCAACTATGACATTTTGCACATTGAGATTAAAAAAAACAAACAATTTTATAAGGATTTTAATATTGAACATCTCGGCATTTCCTTAACGTAACTTATTAAGTTGCAGTGAACTGATAGAGATATAAAGCTCAACTCCCTTACAAAGCTTCAACAAATAGATATATCAAAGGCTCTCCAAGCCAGGGGCAGTTTGTGGTTTATGGCGTAAGGATGTTGTAAAGATCAGATGAAGAGTTAAATTTCTTTTAATTTTGTAGAGAACCTTTTTTTTTTATTCAGTGTTATCGTGATATTTTGAGGTATTTTCATGTTTTTTTCGGGTACTATGAAGGGAAATATCTGGTACTATCATTGCAATTTCTTGGTATATTCGGCCAATATACAGTAATCATATTAATTCTGTTTAATTATATCAAACAGAAAAGACATAATATTATTTAGTTACTATAGATATGGAAATAGTGTAAATTAATGTTTACCTATAGCCGCTGAATGATCCCACCAATCAGCGTTACAAATGTAAGCTTTCAAGTCGCTTACATCTTTCCCTGGAATAAAAAATATGACAATTACATAATGGTGACAGGACAGAATTACAAGACGATAACAGAGAATTACAAAAAAAAAAAAACAACAACAACAACAAAAAACAACAGACTATTAAATTATGGTGTCAGTACTAAATTACAAGAAGACACTTTCCTTGCTACGATTTACTGCTAAAGTAGAATCCACAATAGAAATTAACTTGTTTTTTTCTTTTAGTTAAAATCATTTTAGCTATTCTTCCTCAATCATCCCCCCATCCAAAAAAATAAAACAACTAGTTAGAAACAAAAGCTACTAGAAGACAGTGACCTCTGAGTCAAAAACAATATTAGAAATGTCCATGAAGTGGAAAGAACGCCTGGACTTCAATTCATAACGCTTCTGGTCAGCGTGGTTTCTTCCTGCTGAAAACAAGTTGAACGCTTGACCTCTCCAAACTGGGTCAATCTATTTCCTATTCACACATGAAGTCAATAAGTTTTGTTTTCAGTGTGTGTGAGTAGCTAAGAGTGAGTGTAACACAAAGTATAGATATTATAACTACAGTATGTATCTCTTTACAAAAGTGTAGTAAGTATAGGGCGCATTATATATGTGTTTGTATGTTTGTGTGTTTATAGGTTTGTGTGTTTATATTTTTGTATGTTTAAATGTTTGTGTGCTTATATGTTTGCGTGTTTATATGTTTGCGTGTTTATATGTTTGTATGTTTGTGTGTTAGTTGCCTTTTGATTTGTGTCACAAATTGAATAATTAAATCTTTATAATTGTTCTCTTGAAGCATGCATCATTTGGCTGGGTTTTCTTGACTTTAATTAGGCATGAAGTAAGAAGAGCTGAGGTAAAAAGACAGACCTCCCACTACTTTAGGCATGCTGGCGACGGTCCTGGCTGTTAAATAGGCAGCAAATACCAAGACAATCACCACGAGCCTCTTGATGAGATCCCCATCGGAAATTTTGATCCTCTGAGCTGACCTCACTCGAAACACAACCGATATCCTGTTGGAGAAAAAACAAAACAATCATACAGTTTTGAGAAAGTTATTGTTTCCTTGAACAGAAGCGCCACTGCTCTTTTGTTTAAAAAAAAAAGGGAAGAATAAACAAGATTTTTTATATTTTATCTAGGTTTTTTTTGTAAACCATAGCGAGGGAACGTGGAGAGTGACTTGGTCAATCGGTCAGTAGGTTTTGGAGGGAGTCAACACCAGGGGCGGACTGGGTGTTTAAATCGACCCGGGCATTTCTATACCATCCGGCCCACAAATTGTATATCGTAGGATGGATATCCTGTCCTCAATATCATTTTGTTAAGTTTGATAGTACTAATGTATCGATATCTGAACGCATGCATACAATGAACTCTGTATCTATTAAAGAAATATAGTAGCCTATAGGCCTAATGTTGCTTTTTAATCGCTATACGTGAGGACCTTAAGAGGATGAAGCCTACTGGTAGCACTATCTACCGATGTTTGCTATTATATTATTTCGGAAAATAATTACACTGTAGCATAAGCATTACACTATAGAGACTAAAAGATTTTGTTTAACATGACTCTTAGAGGGCACCTTTTATTATTAAACATTTTTCAATTTAATACGTTCTATAGTCGCATTCATGAGGTTAGGGTTTAGGTGGCCCTACTGGCCCATTTGAGTACCGGCCCACCGGGCATTTGCCCGAATGTTCATATAGCCAGTCCGCCCCTGGTCAACACTATCCTCCTCTAGAGGCTCCGTATCTCTCACCATAGACGTAATACAAGACAAGTGCATGTGGCTACCTAGACCTGTTGAAACGGAATGCATTAACGTTGAACAGTTGAAAAGAATATGGAGAGGGCTACCTCATACTTCCCTCTTTGAATCGAAATCGAATAAGGCGGAGAGATGGAAGTTGAGAAGATCTAGAAGATATTAATGAAGGCAGTTTGAAATGTATAACAGTTTTATGTGTGGAGCAATGTTAATTTCACAAGTCATACTTTCTTCAGGATGTTAAACTTTAACATAAAAAGAGTGTACATTCTCTTGCATACAGTCGTCAATAGATAATTTTTATGCCCAAACATTATGGACACCTTTATAAACAAGCTTTCTGATCACTTTCAAAATAAATCCGTAACGCAATCAAATAAAAAGTATCTGCCTGAATTATCTCTCTTCAATTTGGGCACAAATATTTGCTATCGTTGGATATGTTGTCCATGAATTTTTTTTAAATGTCAATCACGTGTTTTGCCATGACCTTGCTGACTCCTCCCCCTTAAGCCCCTGATGACCCAAGCTCAGGGAATGCCAGTTTACAGAAGTCTTTTTGTGGAATCTGGCTGTCCATCTCCCGCCAAATAATTAACTTGGTCGTCTGCCAAAGGACTCATATCTCAATTTCTCGTATCAACAAAGGGAAGTAACCTTAATGAAATTTGAACGTTTCAAATGAAAAGCAGCAGACGACCAATTACTTAATACGGTGTGTCTCAACTAGATAACCTTGGGAATCTCACCTTCATAGTGACTCAAGGAATTGATCGCTCTTCTTTTTTTT
>JADKLZ010030136.1:14993-27943 GCA_021533235.1 Biomphalaria straminea | reverse complement strand
AAAGAGAGACAGGGTTTGTGTACGTGTTTGAGTGTGTGTGTGTGTGACAGAAAGAGAGAAATAGAGTAAGTGACAGTATGTGTGTATGTAGTGATCTACATTTTACTTGATTGACATTTTGACTATTGCAAATTGTCTTTGTACATTTCAGAAACACAAAAGGTCCAGTTTGACTCAGGCCTACAACAAACTAGACCCTCGACATGATCAAGACAAGTGGGGCTATTCTCCTCGACCCCCTAACCCCAGTGCAGCAAGCCGGGACTCCTACGGGTAACTATTGTTTCCGTGTTTGTGGGCTTAGGAGACACGCTTCATTGAGCTTCAATTTGGCATGCTGTTTTTTTTTTTCTCACGATCAATCGATGGGCCAGGTAGACGTTGAAGTCGTACAAGTCAATCACTGTATCAGAATAGAATTGCTGTTTGGTGGAAAGAGGAATAGAGGACGGCCCAGGAACACATGGCGCCACGATCTGGAAACAGAAGCCAAGCAGATGGGCAAGACATGGGGAGAGTTGGAGAGACTCGCCCAGAACCGAGATGCCTGGAGAAAGCTGGTTGGTGGCCTATGCCCCAGTAGGCACCACAGGCTGAGATGAGATGAGATGATCAGAATAGAATAAAATATGAGATATCATTTGTGATAGAGATGAAAATGTTTCATATCAGTTGTATATCAAGAGACATTGTGACCAACGCTGGTCAATGACATAGAGACATAGTGAATAAAAATAAAATGGGATTCCTTTTCTATTGTTAACAAAAGAATCATAGAGATACCTTTTCAGAAAAGATAGAAACTTAACAGATGCAAAATAGAGTTGTGATACTTATAAAAAACTAATATTTACATTTGACTTTTCACTAAATTTATAGACACTTCAGGACAGATGGTTACAAAGTAAAATAGCAATAATTTGCAAAAACACTAAATTTAAGTACAAAAACAAAACCTATAACAATAGAATATAAAATATAATTTTAAAAAAAAAAAAGCTTTCATTTATCAAATACACCATACTAATCATGCTCGTGCAATTAAATTAATAACAGATCTAGAATAACAATAATAAATCTCTGTGATTAGAAATATTCCAATCAAACCACCACATCAGTCAAGTACAATTTCTTTCCCTTGTTTGATGCCAGTCTAAATAATTAATTACCAATAGTTACTTAAATTTTCATTGATTCTTGATTTCTAAAAAAATAAGTGTGTAAAATTTCAGCTTGATCCGAGATTGGGTGTCGGAGAAATAACGTGTACAAACTTTTTTTTTAAAGACACACGGACTGATAGAGTGAGTTGATATTAACTTTGTAAAACTACTCACAAAGACATTATATAAAGAAACATTTCTTATATCATACTCCAGGACACATTCGTACAAGTGCCCCTTTTTCCCTAGTGCCCTGTAAAACCTGGGACTTAGCTGAGTTTAAGTATCCACTATAACATTCACCACTAGATTGATACATCGATATGCGTAGGACGTAATTATCTTATCTTTTGAAGGGACGTCTATGTAAATTATAAGATAAGAAAATGGATATAAGCCTTCACCAACCTTAAATTTCTAATTACAGTTAAAAGACTATCAAAGTTATTTATCATAATGTTTAATTATTAATCAGTTAAACTATAACAACCTGACGCCCTCATAAATCATGTGACTTAACAGCTCTGTTGGTCCTTATGCAGATGTCCAAATGGTTCGAGACTTTGTCCCTTTAATGAGAAAGGCTTTTATCTCATGGCCAGGATGAGAGATTGGCTCTTCACCGATCTCTCTGTCAGGGGACCCCCTCGACTAGGTGATCCTTTATTCACATCCGTCTATACATGTAGCATGGTCTCCAAACCTCAGCATGAATCCCTCCTTTCATGCGGGCTGGTAAACCACGTTTCCACGGAGGCGCCACGCTGAGGCGACGGTAGCCGATATCCTCTGTTGGTCCAACCAGTTACTACACTAGTATTCCCGTCCAGTCATCACTAGTAACAGCACAATGTGAATGTCATGAGTGAAACATTTCTGTTGAGAAACAGACGAAATAAGACTTGTTGAGAAACAGACGAAATAAGACTTAAGTGCTGTTCCGAATGGTCAGTTCTGGGCCCGGTGCTTCGCACAATTACTTATTTTATACAATGCATTGGTAATTTTTTACGATAAACTAAACAATGTCAAGGACACTAAATACAACTTCTGTTGCCAAATTTATCTAAATGAAAAAAAATGTATCAAAACAGCTCAGAAAACTTCATTCTGCAGTGTTAATAAGTGCACAACAAATATTATATAACTTTGAAAAAAAAAAGCCTTGCGTATCAACACTTTATTGCGTACACCAGATACACCAAGAGATCTAGCTATTTATAGTTGTTTTTCCCGCCATTGATTCAAATCTCTAATACAACTATTTTCAATTTTTCCCCCAATACACTCCAATACATGTGTGTTTGATTTTTAATCTGTGTGCATTGTTTTATTTGTATTATCTCTACGCTAGCAACATCAGAGAAAACACCTACAGTGATATCAGGAGGTTAATAAACGCCGTGAAACCAACGGCACAACCGGACCAGGGGAGCAGTGCACCTCGGAGCGGTCTCCATGACGGTCAGCTACTACCTCCGCTGACCAATGGCACCAGCAGGGTTATAGGTCACGGGAAACGGAATACTGAGTCAGATGTAAGCGTCTTTTATATATATATATATATGAATGTAAAAATAATGTATACGTGTCTCTTACAGAAATCAAAACCATTTGAGCAATTTTGATAAAAAAAAATTGGCATTAATGTTCCTTTGATCATGGCAGAGACCATAGTGTATGTTTAATGGAAAGCCTTAGAGAAAAAAAAATCATATCTATTAAAAAACGAAAGTTATAACGAATCGGGTAAACCCGTTTTCACAGTATTTTATATTCAATATCAATATGTCTGTTAAACTGGAAAACCCATTTTCACACTCTACTTTCATTTTCGTGGCAAAATTTTTTAACATGTTTAAGGAACATTCGCCATATTATACATCTCTAAATCCAATCCTCTCCTCTAGATCAGTAGTAGCCAAACTATGGCTCGCAGACTGAGTGTAATATCCATCTTATATAAATATATATTTGTTATTATTTTAAGATTATTTCTAGTGAAACATGACTCAGAGATAAAGCAACTATAGATAACGTTGATTTGAATTTCATTAAGTAAGACCAGTATAGTGCTTATTGTGACCATATAGACGACAGTTGTCACAGTAGTAAGAAACAGGACAAACTATTGGAGATGGCCAGTCTTGAGAGATGGTCAGTGCCAGGGAATAGCGTGCTCAAACGGGTGTCCTACTCTGATTGAAATATGGCAAATTATGTACATGTTAAGTCTTGACTAGATGACAGCTGTGTTTCCATTGACATGTATGATCCTGGACACTTTCATAATCTAGGAACTCTGAGACGATGATTAAATATTT
Source organism: Biomphalaria straminea (assembly GCA_021533235.1). NCBI lineage: Eukaryota > Metazoa > Mollusca > Gastropoda > Planorbidae > Biomphalaria > Biomphalaria straminea. The sequence continues at coordinate 24,456 of JADKLZ010030136.1, read as the reverse complement.
AGCTTCAGAAATAAGATAGATGTAGATTAAATTTTTCATAGAGAATAAAACAGACTTTTAACCTTATAGATAACGCAAACAAATAACCCTAACAAATAACGCAATTTTAATTTTAGGCCTACATTGTCTGCACTGCAGAATTGGTAACAGTAATAATGTAGAAATAAATCCTATAATATTTTAAAACATTTCTTTCTAACATTTCAAGGTGAACAATGGTTGCCTTTCGTCTTCAAGACTTCCCGATGTCAACCTAAATGAAAGAAATGATGTTGTTCAATCTGACAGTAATGCCGACATTGATCGGCTCCGGTTTCCTGAAATTGACAAAGCTGGCAGTCTTGTTGGCGCAAACAATGTGCCTGTTGACAGGGGAGATAACCTAAAATATAAAGGAAGTTTTTCCGAAAGAATGCTCTCCCCGATCAAGGATACCCCGCTGGAAAAAAATTTCAGTTTTATTTCAGAGAAAACAGGAGGTATATCTATGTTTTTAATTGCTCATCGCTCTTCTTTTATTTTCCCCACGCAGTCACCTCAATTTCTATTATATTGGCATTTTAAACTGGAATTAAATTCTACTTTTTTGTATGGAAATTTAGTGCCATGATTTAATAGTAGTAACACCTTCATTGATTCTTTTAACATTAAAGATAATTATATCCTAGCCCTAACCTCCCGTAGGAATCGCAGCTGGAGGGATTCGAACCTAAGATTATAAAGACGACAGTCCGTGATTTTCACGAATATATGATGATTCGTCAGTTAGTACATGTAGTTAAAATATGCAAATGCAATCAGAAAATTATTTGAATTTCGCAAATCGAATTGTACAATAAGCACCGAGGACACGTCTATATATCAGTTTAACTAATAAAGCCACGTAGATAGTGTTAAAATAAATAACAATTTACCATTTTAACAATTTAACAAAAGACCATGAATTGACACTTTTGTCCTTTTTCTATATTTTGCAACTAAGAGTACCTATAGAATTATATAAATTGTAGTTTATGTTTAACTCCCTTTGGCTATCATTTCTCGTCCCATATGCTAGGACAAATTTGTACATCTTTCTACCCTAGCGCTATTAGAGCATGGAATAGGTTGCCTGAGCTAGCCAGGAAAACCAGTGACTTGGCAGAATGTAAGTCATTCGTTAATATGCATGACTAAATGTATGACGCGTAGGACGTAATCATCTTCTTTTTTGAAGTAACGTCTGTATTGTATAAGATAAGATAAGAAGATCACGAATCATTCTTAACACTAGCAAAGTTCACAATGATGAATGTGCAGAACTTTTTTTTGGCGACCTTGAAATGTTTAATCACGTGACATCTACCATCTTTGATTCCATACTGACCTCATAGGCTCATCAGCCCCTGACCTTAATCATTCTAAATGTATAAGTAATTTTTTTTTTTTTTGCCCTTTTTTTTTTGTCCAAAGGTTCTCTCAGAATGGACGAAAACTATGTACCGATGCAGATTACCATTACAAAACTGTCTGATGCTGACCAGTATGGTGCTTCTGGTGACCGTACAGGCTGGACGCTAGGTATGTTTATAACATACCGTAATGACCCTGGTGTTTTTTTTTTCAAGAATGTGTAGCTGAAAAGCATCAACTTACAGTAAGTTCATTATTTTTTTAATGCATCGCATCTACAAGATCAAGTTTAAGAGTAGACAAATTGACTTGTTCTTGAGAACATTTAAAGTAGGTTATTTCCCTTGCTCATATGAACTTCAAAGTAGGCCTACCGGTATGTAAAGTAGGTTTATTTCACTCGGGAGCACGTTACCCTGCCTCAACGTGGCGCTCCCGTGGAAACGGCTCACTAGAGGAAGTGGCTAGGCGAAAGGGTAACAAATATGATTCCCGTGGGAGTGCCCATGGGCGGACGAGAGTCTGCCCCTTCACGGTGCGGATTTGTAAGAAAGCTCCCACAAACCAGTCACAAATCCATGCGCTGTTCCTCAGGGGACCGTCTCATCAATGGCGGATTCTGCACAGTTAGCTTGGTACAACGAAGGTAGATGGTGGAGGCCCCCGGTGCCACCGAGTGGTATTCCAAACAGCAATGCTCTATAAGCATTGACTCGGGTCGCTCCCAGACAGGCCTGTTGGTCCGCAGGTTTTTTTTTTTTTTACTGTTTGATTTTCGGGCAGTGAGGTCAGACAGGTTTTTTTTCAAACTTAGTGCTCGAAGAGCCTTCGGCTCAGCACTTATGACTATCCAGCGGTTTATTTCACTTGCTCATATGAACTTCAAAGTACCGGTATGTATAATATCTTGCACTCCTCGTAGTCTTTAAACTTTCAAATAATAAATTCTATTTATTTAAAAGCATTCAAAGTGACGCACACTTATGTAAATACTTGGATTACATCTTTAAAATGTTGACTGGGTTTCGATTTCAATCACTAGTGCAATTGCAGATTGCAAATAACTATATTTAATGTGTGTTATCGTTATGTAACAAAAACAGCCAATGTCTCTCTATATTTCTACATTTTATAAACAAAACAGGTTGCAATTCTTTGGCACAATTTAGTCACTACACAATCTTCATAATTTACCTACCACTGCAATATAAAACCTAGATCTAGATCAATCTATTCATTACTTTCTGTTAAAAATGTATATATGACTTAGTACATATATATTTCAATTATTTCTCAATTTTTTTTATTTTTTTTAGCGTCTTTTTGCAATGTCCATTTTTTTTTTTATTTTTTTTTTACTCCAAGATGAGTCAAGGAAAAAATTGGACGGTGCAAATAGTCCAAGCGGTTCCGGATCCAGCTCTCCAATCAACTTCATGGCGAGGCTGGGCTCTGCCAGTTGGTGCACGTGCGCCAGGTCAGACAAGGCTACCACGCCCTGCCCGGAATGCCGCAGAATAGGCGGCCACGAGAAATGGTGCGTGTCTGCGTCTGGTCTATGTCAGCACTGCAGAAAGCCGGTGAAAAGACTCAGCACGAGACAGAGGCGTCTCCCGGAAATCAGGAATAACAGAAGTAAGGGCAGTAGTGCTTTACTTACGACTACAACAAATAGGTTGCTTTATTTACGACTATAACAAATAGGTAGCTTTACGACTACAACAAACAGGTTGCTTTACGTTTAAATTGTTATTATTTACATTATTTTAAAAACGAAATCTTACCAAGTTGTTTATTTGGAACCTTTCTTGTATATTTCTTTGTCCCATGGTGTCATCAGTAGAATTGTTATTCGTCTCGTTAGAAGCAGTCTGTCCAGTTTTCTCCATACCCATTCAATGGTCATTTTATTAAGTGCTAATGGAGCATAATATTGGGATTCCTTTGGGCCAACATTTTAATTTATATTCTACCTCCTCTAATTGGTCTCATATTTGGGGGAAAATGTTGCATCATATTGCCATCTCAATTGAGCAGAATTTTTGTTCTGGCAGCAAAGGCGAAATTTCTTTTAAATTGAAAGGATGATTTAGTTAATTAAGACTAAAAAACAAAAGTAAAGTTCCCTTTCAGACCATGTGATCTAATAAGGCAGATGATGTCAAAGTCATCTGTTTCTGTGGCCTTTAGTTGACTTGGGTGTCATGTGGCCAGCACAACGACCAACCTCCTTTACTTTTTCCGAAACTAATGTCAGGTACCTATTTGAACTAGATGGACTCAAAGGCGCAAAAGGATCCCAAAATTAAAAACCCCAGTCTTCATCAGGATTCAGCATTCGAACTTAATACCTCTGGTTCAGAGGCGAAGCACTTTACCAATCAGCCACCGAGCCTCCAATTAAAACCCTTCTAATAATAATAAACACACCTTTATATTTTCTGGTGACTTTCCATGTTTATTTGTGATTGTTTTAGATTATTATATAACAATTCCCAAATAAAGTCATCTTTTTTCAAATTTCATTCATCTCAGGCAGTGAAGAGGCTGATGATGATCTCTCAGACTTCCAAATCAAGAACAAATCCATCTCCAGGATAGAGAGACAAAGACAGAGAGAACAGAGAGAAAGGTTCGAACAAGAAATAAATCGAACATCTCCAGGAGCTCAACAAAATCAAAGAGTTCGCTTCGAGGACGAGCCGGATAAAAATCAATTAAAAATCCAACAGCCTGACGTCGGGGCTAGTACCATAGATGCCTTCCTTGGTGACACCAATCCCAAGAAGAGCATGGTCGCTGATAAAGCTAAAAACCCCAACGACGATCAAGTTGTCCGAATTCCTAAGCTTGGTGTCAACGTCCATAAAACGGCCTACCTTCTGGCTCTGCACGACTCCATGGAACAGACAGCGAAGAAAAAATCCAAAGTCAAAGACAAAAAGAAACACCGACTTGCACAAGAGAGTGAAACCAAAGGGACAGTATTCTCCTACTTTACTTTATTAAAAAGACCGCATTCCGACCCACCTCACCCTTTGAACATAGGCATCAAACAAAATTTTGGCGCTGTAGTCAAGGACGGGATGAAGCATGTGTTTGGAAGCATCAAATTCGCAGATTATTATCCCGGGGGTAAAAGATGGAAAGAATTGTACGAAACTTAAAACATTCTCAAAAAATGTAAATGTAATATATTTATGGGGAAAAATAGAAATAAATAAAGCAACCGTAATTGTCAAATCAACCTTCCTGGGCAATCCCAAGGCTAGATAGGATTAGCCATCATCATTAACAGGTTGCAGGGGCCTGCAGGGGCTACTTGTCCAATGCTGATGGCATATACAGTATTAACACAGCATAAAATTTTGTAAATGTAAAACATTGCTGGTTCACCTCTATTGAACAACTAAATATATTAAAATATCAGATTGTACTTTCTGACAGGGCCGGCCTTACACATAAACAAACTAGGTAACCCGCCTAGAGCCTCCGGTTGATAGGGACCTCGCATAGGATTCTAAAACAAATTTTATAGAGAAGAAATAGTTTGACTTGTGCCCAAAGTTATTGTTGAAGTGGAAGTAGATGCCAAAGAAATGTGTAAGACGTGGGGTCAGTTCTGTATGCCCAGAACAAAGACCCCTGGAGGGAGCTAGTTGGTGGCCTATGCCAGGGACCACAGGCAGGGATGAGATGAAGATGGGATGAAACTAGGTTTAAAATAAATAATTTTTTTATTTTTCTATTTCTTTGGGGCCTCCTATTATCTAAGGCGGGCAATGCTTCCGATATGTACGGAAATAATTATTTGAAAGATAAACGCTATTTGAAAGAACTTTTTGAATTTTTGATTTGGCAAAATCTTTGGTATATTTGTAGTTACAGCCTAATTATTTTGGGGTACATGTTCAGTATTAAATTGCTGTTCTATATATATATGGTTGAATAAAACTGGAACAATAAGCAACTAACATTATTAATTATTCATGTATTTATTGTATAATGATTGATATATTTATGATGACCATAGTTTGTTGAACAAACTGAATAAAGTATTAAAGTCGAAACAGTTTAGAGTAAGTCTAGGAATATGCATGAAAGGTGTGAGGAAAGAGAAAGACAGAGAGAATATGAGACAGAGAAAGAGAGAATCATAAAGAGAGATGGGCAACAAGGGAGACAACTGAATAATATGTTTGTATGTGTATGACAGTGAAAAACAATAAGAAAATAAACAAATAAAGCTTTTCTAAGGGAAATAACTGCATATTTAGGCCTACAGACATATTCCTCAACACTGTAAGAACTATTTCCCTTTTCGATATCAAACAAATATAATTAATTATCACTATTTAATGAACGTGTTGCTTACTTTTTTATTGATTCATGTTTTGTCTTCAACAATAAATAATTTTACAAAGCTTAAACTCTACACATATAGGAGCTTCGTTAAATTAGTTTTCAATATCAGGTGGCCGAGCCTTGCTCGGTTAAATAATTTATACTAAGAAAGGTAATATACTACTGCTACTGGTGCTACAGCCCATGGAAAGATATGGCCTGCTCTTACACATCCCTCCATTCATATATCTCCTGGGCCTTTCGTCACCACGCCCTAACGGTAACCCCAAGTTTAGATATCTTGTTCAGTGTGAGAAAGTAAGGAGCAGTAGAGCAGCTGTGTAATCACCATTTCCTTTGTTTTGGTACGGGACATTAGACACTGAAGAATGAACACATGGTCATAATTTTACCAGCAAAATTATAATTATAATTAGGCTTGACATCAAATCCGAAGATTAATGAGGAAATCTACACCGCTCTACGCAATTAAAGTGTAAACAATTTATTAAGCACTTAAAACGCAATAACTAATCATACATCGGTACATTTAATTTCATTACTTTCCTTCCATAGTTCTATAATAAATCAATCTTCAATAAGATGGTGCGCAAATGTTTAATTAGGTCCATTGATACTTTACAACTCGTTCTTGTTTGCATTGTAAGCCTAGTGACGTAAGCAGCGTTTTTCCCGTTTACGTCATGGAAAACTTTCATTCATAAATTTTCCATTTCATTCATAAATTATTCTGACCAAAATTAAATTGAGACATTTTCATATCGAAATAACGGTCGAACTCGAGTTTTCCCGATGTGGCCAATGAGTTCAGATTTTTTTTCTCACTAATACGCACATACCTTGAAATTTTAAAGAAAATCGTTAGAGCCGTTTTCGAAATAAAATTTATAAATAAATATATATATATACAAGAATTGCTCGCTTAAGAGTATAGGATACTATGTGTGGCAGTGTTTTCATTCCACAAATTATAATATTGTAGTCGACCGGCGGCATAGCATACGCCGCTATTTACCAGGGCAGGCCTTAGGCACTGCAACATATGCGACCGCAGTGGGTCCCGCACTTTCATTGGACCCGTGCTAATATTTTAGGTGTATAAATTATTAAATCAAGTTACATGAAGTTAATTCCTTTTTCCAGTCTATATTTATTTATGTCTATGCTATTTTGTGAATGAAAATAGTGCGGATTTGGATACACCATTTCCATTCACACCATGCTGCGCCATAGGATCTTCCCATTTACTTGTTATAAGTGAATTCATGAATAAAAAATACTACAACATATGCGACCACAGTGGGTCCCAAACTTTCTTTGGACCCGTGCTAATTATAAATTATTAAATTGAACCATTTAATAAAACATAACAGATTTCCCGCGGCCTCTTGTTTTACCAGGAGCCCCCTGGAAATCTCCTGAAATGTTATTAAATGCTATGCCACCGGTTGAAAAAGTCCTGGAAATTTCCGGACATTATTAAAGTCTTTTTAAAGTAAAAAAAAAATGCTATGCTATTTTGTGAATGAAAATGGTGCGGATTTGGATATAGTATTTCCCATTCATAACATGCTGCTCCATGGGATCTTCCCAATTGCTTGATATAAGTAAAGCGAATGCGTGAATTCATGAATGAAAAATACTATGAAAATGGCTAATTGACCTTAATTTACGCGATTTTAAGAATATAGCTGCACTCATGTAACAATGCTTTAGAAAAACAAATTTGAATGTTAATTTGATTAAATGGACTATAATTAGTATGTTCATGTGCTAAAGCATAAAACTATCTCTGCGAAGAGAAGCTCTATAATCGAGCCATGGGATCTTCCCATTTACTTGTTATAAGTGAATTCACGAATAAAAAAATACAACAACATATGCGACCACAGTGGGTCCCGAACTTTCTTTGGACCTGTGCTAATTTTTAGGTGTATAAATTATTAAATTGAACCATTTTATAACATGATATAACAGATTTCCCGCGCTAAAGTCAAACCTGAGAGTAGTATCTATCTGTGTATTGTCGTTCTAGTTTCAAGAGTCTTACGACACAATATAATCTCTTCCGGCTTCCACTTTTTTAACCTCCCTTCCATTCACTACACAAATTCATAAGATAGTTTTATGAAACAAAAATTTGTGCATTACAATTGTGTGTACATTATTTTATGTCTATAAATTGTGTTTAATCTCTAAGACTGAGGATCATGCAATTTTTATTTTTTTCATAATTTAGAAATCATAATTCAATAGTAGATATATATACATGTGTTTTCAAGTTACACGAAGTTACTTCCTTTTTCCAGTCTATATTTATTTATGTCTTTGCTATTTTGTGAATGAAATAGTGCGGATTGGGTCCATTCACACCGCGTGCGTGCGCCATGGGATCTTTCCAATTACTTGTTGCGTGTTGCTCGTTTGAACTCTTACTTTGAGGAATATATATATACTAGACAGATATTACCCGCTGCCCGCGGGTCTTAACTTGCGTATTGCTGATGTAGTCAGTGATATAGTGCATTAGAAAAAATTAAAGAAAATAATAATGTTGTAAGTAAGTAGAGCGAATGCTTGTATTCACGTTAAAAAATTGAATGAAGCTAAAAATAGCGTATTTGACCTTAATTTACGCGATATTATGATAATAGTTGCAATCGTGTGAAAATGCTTTAGAAAACAAATTTCAATGTTAATTTGATTAAAATATGAAATGAATGGACTATAATTAGTATGTTCATGTGTTAAAGCTTAAAACTATCTTTGCGAAGAGAAATTATATCATCTTAGAGTTTAATTACAGTTTTAGGCCTAGTTCTAGTCTAGATCTAAATCTAGGCTAGTACTCCGAATAGTGCCTCAAGTCACAGCCAACGGGGTCACCGAGGTCACGCTCAAGTGAGGCTCAAGTTACGAAACAGTATGTCAAGACGTTTAAAGCCATTTACATTTAGAACGAACGATTTTATGTAAAAAAAAAGTTAATGTGAAATAAAAAAATGTTAATTTTAATTCAATAATGAAATAAATAGACACTAATATGTACATTCATGTGTAAAAGTAAAAAATTATGTTTTATTGATTGATAGTTAATTTAGATCTAAATCTAGACATTTTTATCTCTGCGCATGCGTGTGACCCTTCAGTCTTGCATCATCCTTTAGACATGGCCTTATTGTGACCTAGTTTTTGTTAGATACAATAGTCTAATAGAGTTGGTCAACTTTATTTTTTTTTTGAGGGTCTTAAGTTTGTTTTAGGACTACGATACATACACTACGGCCTAAGTTGGTACCCAAGGAACATTTCTGCCAAGTTTAATCAACATTGGTCAAGCGGTTTTGATTTCCATTCCGCTCATACATACATACATACGCCTTACTTTTCCTTTTATATATAAGATATATATAATAACAGATGATAGTGTAGATTTAGCCACGTCATAATATTGATAAAACAATGAAAAATACGTATTACGTGACAGCCACGATGGATGAAATACTTTGTATAGAAGATATAGAGAGTGGCTAATTGTTATTGTTTGTAAAATATTGTTTGTTTACGATTGGTGAATGAGGTTCTATGTTCTCTTCAAAAGTCAGCATGCACAGCCTGTCTTCCTGCTGTCTGATTAAGGGCAATGATACATACTTCATTAAAAAAATAATAAGATTCACCAAATAAAAAAATAAAATCTCTCCCC
>JADKLZ010030132.1:0-13000 GCA_021533235.1 Biomphalaria straminea | reverse complement strand
AATATATTTCACTCTAGTACAATAGTTGATATAAAGCCTACTTAGTAGTGGATTGTAGAAAAAATACCACAAAGTAATGTAGGTTAAAAGATTTGCTGCACTCTAAAACATTTATATCAGAGCCCTATTTTTCATGAAAGGATTTCTTGAGATTGCCTGCAATAAAGAATAATACTACAAGTTGTAATTTAAAATGTTTCCAATTATGTTTTTCCTTTAACTATATATGCAGAATATACACCTACCATAATGCAGGCATTGCTCCCTCCCTTACAAAATGTTCCAACTTATTCCATCTTAGACTCAATTACCTCATCAACCCAGCATAACCAAGACACTATACGCATTGCAAAGCAGCAGAAAAGAACAGTGCACTATTTTTCCATAACACGAACTGCAAAAAAAAAAAAGCCTAGTGGTCAGCAGAAATAAGCTGGTTAGAAGAATAGACAAAACTTATCCCCAGTAATATTAAGAATTTTAAATTATATCAATAAATGTACGTAAAAAATATACTTAAAAAAAGAGCTATCACAAAATTGGTGTTGAAAATTTTTTATAGTAATAAGTGTTTAATATGTGGATCAATATTCACTTTTTCTGCAGGACATTCAGGATAGGATAATATAATCTTTTTTTCTGAAGACAACATTTAACTACATATTTCATATATATATTATATATCAGTATATATCGGTGTATATAGTTCGTCCATTGTGGTTTGATGATGACCACGTTTGTCATCCAAGAAGCTGAGGGCATGCACTGGAGTTTTGTGCCTCTTCATGTGGCTGGTCCTCCTGGAATGTTCAGCTGGAGCTAGTGTTATTTGCCTTACTTTTTTCTCTGATGCTTTTCTTTTCTAGCAGTGTTCTCTGCCCAGGCAGTGATGAGGTTTACGACTAATAGAGCTTTTTATAAAAAAAAAATATATATATATATATATAAATAAATAAAAAATAAATATTGCTTGCTGAAATCAAGTATATATTTAAGGAAAAGTCATTAAATTGATCTTTTCTTCCCAGCTGCTGTTGCTGCCACTTTAAGCATACAGTTAAAAAGACCAGTCATAATTGCACAGATTGTTGCCCCATATCCACACATGTGGCGTTCTGCAGTTCTTGTTAGTGTAAGTCAAAGCGTATTTACTTTATTAGTTATTGATGTAATGATTTTGAGTAGTTCCAAAGGGAAGAAAATATTTTAATTAGTGATACACTTTTTAAAAACGTTTTCAATGGATTTAAGATTTGGACAGAACTGGAAATTTTGGTTTGGAATTTTCTTTAGAATTTTATATTTTCAATTATAACTTCGAAGCTCCTGGTTTTCTTTGGGATATAATTACACTTAACATAAAGTGGGGTTTTTTTTTGTTTGTTTTTTTTCAATTTCTTGTAAACATTTGTAATAATTTTGTTTTTCATTCTCCCTCTTTAGTAATTGAAATCCAGCTTTTATAATGTATAATTTCCAGAATTAGACATTAACTCAGTACCCTGCTAATTTATGCCACCAGCCAAAAAAAATGTGTTACTTTATTCATCATCTAGTTTCTAACATGTAGGCCTATCTTAGCATATCAACTTTCAATTTCATTTTATAAATCTTAGATTTTTGATATATTGATATTATTTTTAATGCTAATAAACATATCTTTCATTATTTCAACTCTTAAAAGGATTATCTTTCCTTGAAGATATTAAATTAACAAGAATTTCAAACCTTTTGAAAGCCTTTCTTTTTAATCTTTTGAAAGCCTTTCTTTTTAATCTTTTAAAGCCTTTCTTTTTAAATCTTTTCAAGGATGTTCATCAAATGAAAGTACACATAATCTTTCATGATGAGCAGAGGACTGAGGCTGCCATAACTGGCTGCCCAGATGCTGACAGGCTGGCTGTAACCATGGCCCCTCTATCATCTTGTTTAAGACCAGGAAACTTCATCATCTTACTAGATGCCTGGCTGCACACTTTTAAAGATTTAACAACTGGAGTGCGAATTGATGACCTTCGGAAGGTTCATTTTGTATGGGCTGAATAAACTAGGAAGCTAATATTTTTAAAAAATATTTAAAACACTAAGTATAATTTAACCCTGTATATTTTATAATTTAATGCCTACAGTTGACCCTTGATAGTCCAACAGTTATGGACTGGGGTGGTGTCAGATAACTAAGTGTCACATCTCAATAGTATGAGTGTTCTTGAGTTATATTGGGGCCTCTTCTGGCCTTGTTAGAATTTTCTTGTTTTACTAATTAAATATCTTGATGCTAAGTCACAACATGTAGATTTACCAACAGACTCCAGGGCTTGCAGACATAATTTTTATTACACAATATAATATCATAAATTGGCAATCTCAGCCTTCATAAAATAGCATAGAATACATGAATACATCAAATAAGTGATTGGTAAGACTATCACGTCAAATAAAAATACATCTATCTACTAAAAAACATGGCGAGAACTGACCATGCGGTCCTAATAATGTGACCAAAAAAATGGTGTTCCATGGTTACAAATGTGAAAACCCTTTTTTCATATGTATTCTTATTTTCTAATGCATCTCACCAGACAATAGTGTTACACAAAGGTTAGCTGTACTTTAAAGAATTAAGCTGTATGTCTAGAAAATTATATTATACAGTTGTAAGATATTCTTCTTCTTCCAATGGAATAAAATAAAGCAGATGAAAAAGAAAAATGTATTGATAAAAAAAAAAATGTAAAAAAAATCTTCCGCAGCTTGGGAATATTTGCTTGATTTTAAAGTTTTTCCTATTTGTTTCATCCTCGATGAATTTCACAATGCTATACTTGCTCCCTATTTTTCATAATGTTGTAAAGGGTAGGCAGCCCCATGCCGGGGCGTAAGGTGTGCACACTGGACTGTCGTTTGCACTTCTAGATAGTCCAGGGCTCATACCCTGTCCACTCTCATCCCACGTCATCCTGCGGGAGGTTTGGATTAGGAAGTAAATTATCTTCCACTCTGAAGAAACTTTGAAAATGTAAAACAATTTTTAACATAAAATAAAGAAATGGCAGTGGGAGTTTCGCCTAATTAATATTAATATCTCTTAATCATTTTTCATTAAGAGATAATTATTAATGTTTTATGCTTAGTTTTGCCAACTTTTGCTTGCCATTTGCCATCTACAAGACGTTACAAAACTTCGGCACTAAAATGTATGGCTGATAAACTGTCTAAAAGTAATCACAGAAAAACAATCAAGAATGTATCACCCACTTAACACAGCAAGAAACATAAGATGCTAGATTAGCATGTCAAAATACGTGTGCAGCTGAAGCTTATATTGTGATTGAGTTGGCGCCACATCAGATTACTGAGTGTGGGGGACTATCAAGGGTTAACTGTGTATGTAATTTACAAATATTACCAATTTTTTGTTGTCTTGGATTATATATATTTATTTATTTATTTTATCAACATGTTTGATAAACTGTGTTAAAAAGACAATACAAAAGAAGAAACTGCTTTTATTGTTTTTAACTTTTTTTTAAGGGAAGGTGGTTGTTGAATACAAAAAATCTCAGTTTTAAGAAGTTGACTTACTGTCTTTCAAGTTAGTAGTGAATTTTTAGTGATTATAATAAATAGTTTTAGGGTTCCTTTTTAGAATGCTTAATACTAATTGTTTCATAATGTATTAGTACCCACTGGTTATATATTTATATATGTTTTGGGGTTTGTGCAGTATATTCTTGTTTTGGGGTTTGTGCAGTATTTTCATGAGCATACATTACAACTCTGAGGACTTTGCACAATCCTGTTTTGTTTTAGCAAGGCATGAAACTTATTACTATTGGATTGGGGTTTTACACACAACCATCCATGCAGTGACCACATTTGAAATTATTTATAAGTTTTATAACATGTTTACGATGTAGCTTTAATCCTTTCATGGTGCTATAAATTGAATCAGCATTTAGCAGCATTTATTTTCTTTTTTTCCTAGAAACCTAAGGCTGACATAAGTCCTTTTTTTAATTGTAATTTTCATTGCCCTTTTATTTTGTGTGACTTGGGAGAATATAATTTAATGGCTTGTTAAGTCTTTTTTTTTTTACAACACAGCATTATATAGGTCATTGTTATTTAAGTTTTTTTGTATGTTTTTTTTTAACTAAATTTCTCAATTAAATTCCAACATTCTATTTGACAATGTTATTTCAAGTGTAGGAACTTAAATGTTTTTCATAAGGATGTTTTGTAGTTTATACCAAGAATAAAATGGCTGCGATATGGAAGGTGTACAATGTAATGTTCAAATTTTTTAAAAGCAAAAAAAAAAACCATGTAATACTATTCATTCTGCATTTGTCTGATGAGTTTTTAAATGAGGTGCTATAATTTTAAGATAATTTTAACGATTACTTTCTGTTGCAGCTTCTTTTTGTTTGCATTGTTTCTTTGATGTGATATTTAACCAGCATTTATGTAATTAGTTTGATATTTTTTTTTATTATTGCATTTTTCATATTGTTTTTGAGATTGCTTGTTCAATGTCTTTTTCTGCTAGCGATGATTTTTGGTGAGCTAAAATTTTAAACACATGAAATAAGTCTGTGAGTAATGAAACAGACAATGACAAATTCAATCATGTTTTTGTACATTCTAAGAACCATTTAAAGCTTGATGTAATTCATTTATTCCAGAGTCAATAATTTTATTTTCTGTCTTTGTACCGGTACTGTTTATTTTAATGACATCATTGTAGGATAGTGTGGTATAATATCAAAATCTTAACACAAGTCCTGATCTGTTAATTTAGAAATACTGATAGTTGTTCAATATACCTTTTAAAAACAATATTTGCTTTAAACTTGAATTTGGTAATGTCATTACAAATAGTTAATTGCTTTATATTCTTCATAAAGGTTCTGATGTAGGTTTATTATCATTTTCTTTTTCTAGTTTAATGTCATGAATATTAAAAATCATCAATAATAAAAAAAATTTTTTTTTTTTTTTTTTTTGTTTTTTCTCCTAGTAGGGGTAGGCCTAGCTATCAATAAATGATTATATGAAAAGTCTAAATGATATTTCTAGGATATTGCTATGCAGTTAAAAACATTTTGGCACCAGACATATTTCTTCTTCTTCGTTCTCATTGTTATGTTGGTGGGATTCAGATCACTACACCAATTATATGAGATGAACTGCGCAGTGGTTTCCAAGTCGGGGAGCTCTCTTTCTATTGGGGTGTTTTGGGGCCAGTGTCTTATACGGGTCTCTTGGTAAAGAGCGCAGTGTTGAAAGGACATGGCCTGCATTCTCTGGTGACACTCCACATGGGCAGATGTCACTGGTTCCAATTTTGAGACCAGACTTATGTTTACACAGAACAAGGTAACAAAGAAAGTTTGTGTGGAAACACAAACTTAAAATCGGCCCCCGAAGTGATCCACCCAGACAGGTTTCAATATTTTCAGAAAGAACATCCGAATGAAATTATATCAAAGACAAATGACAGATAAGAATGCAGATAGAAGGTTGACAGATCTTATGTAGTGCCCTAGCAGATCAAAGGATCCGACTGATGTAATATAATTGATTCGCTAATTTGATTTCTTTTTAGTCAGTATGAGCGATAGAGAAGGAGAAAGTAAAATGCTGCTTAAAACATTATTAATTGTCTTTAATTAGGTTCAACTTATAATGCATACTAACTATACTTTGTTCTCTTTAAAAATTAGTAAACATTGTTTGTGTGTAAATATAGTACTTTGTATAACATAAGTTACATAACTTAATTAAAATATAAAAAAAATATTTTTTTGGTAAAAACACCTACAACCGTTTGCATAATGTGTTAGATAATGCCTATATATATATGGTAAATGATTGTCTATCCTTAAAAGCAACAGGAGTTTTAATAAAGAAAACCTTAGAATTTACGCTATTAAATTTTAGCTTATCATCATAGCAATCCTTAGGCATTAGACCTATTTACTTTGCCTCTTTTTGGGCTGGTTCCTTAGATAACAAATACTCTTATCTTTGAACCAAAATAAACATGAAATAGAATTAAATTTTTAACATTATTAATTGTCTTAAATTAAGTTTGATTTATAATGCATACTAATTAGGTTTTTCTCTATAAAAAACTGCTTGCATAAATGATTTTTAAAAATGAGATTTTGAGCTTTTAGAAAAAAAAAAGTAGCCGTTGCATCAGAACTTTAAATGATCTACATTATCGTGATGTCAGATTTTCATTATCTCTTCTACTTTCTGAGCACTAAACGGACGGACGGACAGACCGGCCACACAAAACTAATAGCGTCTTTTCCCCTATTGGGGCCGCTAAAAAACAAAATATTTTATTTACTAATTTTTTTTTTAATTTTATTGATCTGCATGGATTGTCTGGTATGCGCATTGGACTGTCATCTGAATGGCACTGGGTTCAAACCCTGTCACCCTGAGCAGGGGTGTAGCTAGGAATTTTCCATCGTTTGGGGGCCCAGGGGCTTGACATCTTTGGGGGCCCTTGCAGTTGCCTAATATTACATTTTCAATGTAAAAAACACTCATTTGGGGGATTTTCAAATTCTCCCCCCCCCCCCTACTCTAGCTACGCCAGTGACCCTGAGGGTGATTAAGTTTAGGATGTAATATTCAATTCTGATTGGAAGAAACATCCAGACGTGTAAAATACATTCTGTTGAGACTGCCATTGTTACACATTTCTGTCTTTAAATTGACTTCTTAGCAAGTGGTTCATCACCAACCTTGTCACACACTATCTAGTTGTTTATGATCTGTAAATAAACTATGAAAAGGAGAAAGGAACCAAAGATTTTATTCGATTAATTGGTTCTACCCCCCCCTTCCCACTTTTTAATGCCAAAAGCTTGAATTTTTAGACAATAAAGTCAAATATGGCAACAGTTTTTATGTGATTCCAAAGGCTCTAAAATTTGTATTTTCAGGCATGCGTTTGTCATTTTGGAAAATTTAGAATTCTTAACAAACATAAATATTTTAGTAAACTTAATCTCAAATACTTTTTTTCTAAGTCACCTATGTGGGCAATGTTTCTTTAAAAAAAATTCATTAGTTTATAATAATAATCATAATAATAACGCTTGTCTTTGAAGATTAATGAGGAATGCAGTATCTCACGTGGATACAGAGCCCCAGCTGTGACCTACATATTTTGCCACATTCAGGGCAAGCTTAACCATTGTACGACTGTGGTAAATTAAGATTTTCTTTTTGTGTTTGCATCTGTCCTCGGCAATGGATTTTCATTTGGTCTCAAATGTGCATCCCGCTGCCATAGTGAGTGACCTCCAGATTCTCGTTCTGAGGCTGCATGCAACCATCATGTTCTCTTTTCTATGTCAGCTAAGTCAAGTTGGTGCTTAAGCGTTTACATGGGGCCCCTCTGTAACGTTGAACACCTTTAAGCTCACCAAAAAAGACTGCCTTTGGCATACAGGATACATGCCCTGCCCAGTGTAGGCCTAACTGTCAGACCATAATACTCGATACTGTCCATACCGGCGTTTGCAAGGGCATCGCTGTTTGTAGAGGGGTCTTGCCACTGTGTGTCCATGATGGAGTTCAAGCATCTTTGGTGGAAGCGCTCAAATAGTATTAGTTGCTTTATTACTGCATAGTTTGCCATTGAAAGAGGTTCTAAACTGGGCAAAGGATAGAGAGTAATGGAAAAAGACAGTCAACAAGTCTTGCTTGGTGCCCCAACGGTCCAACAGACTAAGAGATAGCTAAAAATAATGTTTATGCCTAAGGACTGCCCTGATGCAAGTTTGTTTTGGGCTTAATCATCACAAAATCATCCTCGTTTCTGCAAGATGTCTTCTTGTGGGAGAAATGTGGCCCTGCCGCTGTGGGAAAGTAATAGACTGTGATATCACTTTGTTGAAGAGGCTTTGACATTTCTTCATCAAAAGAAACTTTCGAATCAATTTTGTAGCTGACATAGATAGGTTTTAGATGAAATGATATCCCTAACATATATTTTTTTGCTTTCTAAAAATTTGGTATAGATGTCCCTTTTTACTTGCTGCTTGCTGAAATATTGAGTGACTGATATGCACATAGAACCGATTCTTCTGTCTCAAAAAAAAAAACGACTTAAAAAATTACATCCCCTTTATGAGCGCATATTACCTATATTAACTTATAGTTATAGCTTTTTGGATATATAATATTTGAAATAAGTACTAAAAATATAAATTGAATAAAATAAAATATATTTAAACAAGATTTAGATCTATATATTAAATTTTCAAAGGCATGTTTTTGGTATCTAGTTAAGTTAGGCTTAGCCCTCGGCACCAAAATCAGGCTGATGCGCTCCCTGGTCATGACCACATTTCTATATGCTTGTGAGTCTTGGACGCTGACTGCAGAGCTAGAGAGGAGGATCCTAGTAATGGAAATGAGATGCTACAGAAGGATCCTAGGCATCACATTTAAAGACCGCATCACAAATCAAGAGATTAGAGACAGGGTTACAGCAGCGATCGGACCCCATGATGACCTGCTAAATACTGTGAAGAAACGAAAGCTTAAAATGTATGGCCATGTAACAAGATCTTCGGGACTCGCAAAGACCTTCCTCCAGGGAACAGTACCAGGAAAAAGAAAAAGAGGCAGACAGAGAAAGCGGTGGGAAGACAACATCAAAGAATGGACAGGCCTACCATTGAACGAGGTTTTAATCAGGGCAAATTAAGGATAGAGAGGAATGGAGAAAGATGGTCCACAAGTCTTGCTTGGTGCCCCAACGGTCTACCAGACTAAGGGATAGGTAACAGGTAACAGGTAAGTTAGAGGCCCTTCATTTTTTTAAGCTGTGTACTTTTTAGTTAGACTTAGCGCATTTTGTTTTCACATATTGATTATTGAATTATTATATTATTATTGGAGTGTCACACATTGCGGACCGCATCCCCACAGGTATATTTTTTGTCTATGAGCGCACGTCTTATGTGTAGAGTTTAGACCTATATATTTATAGACCCTTCTTTATTGTCTTTATTATCGCCCACCCAGAGATTTTCATAAAGTTGTGCTACTTTTAATTTAAAATCGAAATCTTTATTACCTGGGGATTCATAACGCGGCGCCTTTACGGAAATACCCCAAAGTAAAAGTGAAACAAAAGATCTATTGAAATTTCCGATTACCCAAAATGGCCAAAATACACAACAATGTTATTAACATAGTATAAGTATAATACTTAAATTGACTTAATAGATCTAGATCTAGAATGATGAACATTTCAAGATCTAGATTAAGATATGCCAGATTGAAATATAGAAACTAACATAGGCCTATAAATATAGTATATTTATATAATAGGGCCCCTTTTAAAAAAAGGGCTTTTAAGTCCAGGGTAACTTTTATTATTTATACTTATTATAAACTTATAATATATATATTTATTTATAATATAAAATATAATTATTAATAGATCTAGAATCTAGATGCCTAAGCGACAAGATCTATATCTATATTTAATTTATTTTATAATTTATATATAATAATAAATTATATTATATTATAATTATATATTTATATATCATTATCATCATTATCTATAAATTTATTACTATAATAATAATAATTAATAATATTAAAGCCAATATATATTTATAGCTCTATAATAATAATATAAATAAACTATATTGTTTCTATTGACTATTATATTAATAGTTATATTTATTATTTTATATCAAGATAAAGATATATTTTAGAATGTCTCTAGTCTCTAGATCTTGTTAAATATAGTAGGCTAGGTGACTTAAGTCTTAGTAGGTTAAAGAAACATTGTCTCGAAACGTCTTTCTAAAGCAGTGTTTCTCAAACTGTGTGCGGGGCACACTAGTGTGCCGACGAAGATTTGCAGGTGTGCCGCGGGAGTTTTCAGAACGCCACACGTGCAGCGTTACACAAATCTGCCTACTATAATATTACATATCAGACTTACTCACTTAGAGTAGACTTTAATACATTAAAAATTCATGTTTTATAAGAAAGAGGATCCGGAGTGGCTCAACCAATAGGCAACAGAAATTCACAGGCAGAGCCTTGTACAAAGAAATGAACAAGCCTAACAAACTGGACGTACAGTAGTAACTTAATTTCTCCCCTGCAAAGAGCAATCTACAATCTTCCAACTAAGGACAGGACGCACACCTCAATTACCACCTCAATAAAATAAATCCCACACAACTCCACCTTATAAAACTGTAAACCATATCCTTTTTGAATGCCCCTTCCTAACCCACCTTAGGCAGACCCTATACTTCCACTACAGCCCAACATAACCAACACCCTTCTGTACGGCAGTGCTGAACAACGTTTAACAGCACACTATTTTTCCTTGGTACAGAGCTGACAAAAGAGCTGACAGCTCAGCAGCAATAAAGCTGCATGGCTAGAAGAAAAAGATTAAGACAAAGGAGACTTACACAAGATGATGGCAAACATTTATATTTAAGGATTAATGTAGTACAAATTTGTACTAAAGTACCGGTAATGGAAATTTTATAAGCATTTAATTTGGACCATTGAAAAGTTAGGCCTATATATGAATTTACAGTAACCACTCAATATATTTCTTATTCATTAATGTTTACCTACTAATTGTAGTTTTTTTTTATTGTCCTCATGAAACCATTTTGCACTTTTTTTTTAATCAATTTATTTTTATTCTTACTCTCATCGTGGGCATTGGAAAGGGTTTATAATATATAGTACCTTTGATGGTCTGACATTCTGCATCTTTAGGTGGATGGCCTCACTAGTCTTCTCTAACCTCTAAATCTATCACATCATCACATGTGGCTCTGAGCACCATGCACTGGAAAGCCCCTTAAGCTGTCGGACTAAATCAAATAAAGGGGTGGTGATAACATGACATCACTGTGCAAAAGGCCTAATTGGAGGCTGTGGTCAAGCATGGAGAATGGTGGGCACTGCCATGCAAGTATATATATATAGCCCTGGTCAAGCACCAAATGATGTTTGTTTAAAAGAATCATTAACTCTTCTCTCCATAATTATTTACCACATTCTGGTGGAATCAACGTTAGTATTGTCAGTTAGGAGAGAAAGAGTTAAAGTGATCAAATTGGAATTAATGTCAGAAATGGTAAAACATGTAGTATGAAAAGTTTTTTTTTTCTAAACTCCTCCATGAATAGGTGTTTATATTTAAAGCTATTCAAAAGAAACCTCTTTCTCAGAATTCTTCAACATCTATGATTTTTTATTTTGCATTACCAATCATAATGCTAATGTCAAAAGAGTGCTTTCACTGATCAATGCGCAGTGGACAAAATGAGTTTCATTTTATGATGCAGGAGTCCCAGATGTAGCCTATATTGTCACTAATGATGAACTATTGTGAAAAGTCAATTTGCCTACAAAATATAATTTTTAATATAGCAGTTTAAAAACCTTTGATTTCCATGTTTTATCAAATACATTTTGTAAGCCTTGTTTTGAAGTTGTCTCTTCTGGAAGACTTTGTCTTTCTTTTTAATCTCTTCTGGGTTTGATGATCCCTCTGGTAACTGTATACCCCTCACAGAATTTTCATTGTCGGCAAGACTCTGGCTAACTATATTTAGTCAAGATTCTATATATCTCATACTACTTCTACTCAATTAATAGGGGCCTACTACGCTACATAACATTATAACCAAACTGTTAAAGTTAGGCCTATAATTAATAATAATAGTAATAATAAAAAACATCATGAGTTTGAAGAGTACTGCAATATATAGTCTCTTCTGTTACCAACAAACTCAAACATAGATCTAAATTTAGTAGATATATTATAGTGATGTGAATCCTTTTGTGTCCTTTAAGACTCAACATCCTCTTACAACGACTAGACCTTCAGTAAATATTATGTACATGTATTTTGTAAATCAAAAAGCTTAGGTTTTCAGTATATATATGGACTTATAAATTATTCATCTTTAATAATTTTTTTTTTACATAAATATTTTTTATTTCAGCATAAATCAAAGTGGAAAATGGAAAAGCTAAAATGGGTGCGAGTCTACATAGCCTGCCGAAATTGTGGCGCAGTTTTTGTTTATAGACGCAGGATTTCCTGTCAGCATTGTCAAGAAGCTCAGTAAGATATTTGTTTACATTTTTAAAATTTGGTTTGATCAGTACTTGTCAGGACTATGGTGTGTGCCACCTTTGGTGATTGTGATGTACTGACCAAGGAGGAAAATGTGGTCATAAATTGCAATAAGGGGATCAATCTTTTTTTATAAAAGACATACAAATTTTTTCAAATTTAATAATAGTCTAAATCCACAGCCCTGTTTGAGCTTGTCACCTATTCGTTTTGAGAACCCCTGTGACATAAAGTGAGCTTGCAGTCATTGAACTAGCTTGTGCCTTTTCACAAAGGAGATTGTTTTCATATTTAACTAGGAAGGTTGAGCATAACTGTTTTTTTAATTCTTTGTAAAATGTTTGTTTGTAAAATGTTTTACATGTTTCGGAAATTCCTTCAGAGTTGAAGATAGTTATTTCCTAGTCCAAACCTCCCGCAGGACGACGGGGGATGGGAGCGGGCAGGGTTTGAACCCGGGCCCATCGATAAATCGAAACGACAGTCCAGCGTGCAAACCGCTATTTGTTTTATGAAATTAGATATTGAGCTTGATATGATAAGATAGCTGGTAAAAATCATATGTTATGCACAGGTATAGGAAATAGTAAAAGAAACCTGACACTAATTTACAGCTACTACAGGAAGCATTGATGTAAGATGATATATTTCAGACAGAAAGAAGCTTGTGTTTGAAGAATGTTTTGTAGCATGCTTAAGATGTTTTGTGGCATGATTAAGATGTTTTGTGGCATGATTAAGATGTTTTGTGGCATGATTAAGATGTTTTGTGGCATGCTTAAGATGTTTTGTGGCATGATTAAGATGTTTTGTGGCATGATTAAG
>JADKLZ010030131.1:0-16143 GCA_021533235.1 Biomphalaria straminea | reverse complement strand
AATATATTTCACTCTAGTACAATAGTTGATATAAAGCCTACTTAGTAGTGGATTGTAGAAAAAATACCACAAAGTAATGTAGGTTAAAAGATTTGCTGCACTCTAAAACATTTATATCAGAGCCCTATTTTTCATGAAAGGAAGATTGCCTGCAATAAAGAATAATACTACAAGTTGTAATTTAAAATGTTTCCAATTATGTTTTTCCTCTAACTATATATGCAGAATATACACCTACCATAATGCAGGCATTGCTCCCTCCCTTACAAAATGTTCCAACTTATTCCATCTTAGACTCAATTACCTCATCAACCCAGCATAACCAAGACACTATACGCATTGCAAAGCAGCAGAAAAGAACAGTGCACTATTTTTCCATAACACGAACTGCAAAAAAAAAAAAAGCCTAGTGGTCAGCAGAAATAAGCTGGTTAGAAGAATAGACAAAACTTATCCCCAGTAATATCAAGAATTTTAAATTATGTCAATAAATGTACGTAAAAAATATACTTAAAAAAAGAGCTATCACAAAATTGGTGTTGAAAATTTTTTATAGTAATAAGTGTTTAATATGTGGATCAATATTCACTTTTTCTGCAGGACATTCAGGATAGGATAATATAATCTTTTTTTCTGAAGACAACATTTAACTACATATTTCATATATATATTATATATCAGTATATATCGGTGTATATAGTTCGTCCATTGTGGTTTGATGATGACCACGTTTGTCATCCAAGAAGCTGAGGGCATGCACTGGAGTTTTGTGCCTCTTCATGTGGCTAGTCCTCCTGGAATGTTCAGCTGGAGCTGGTGTTATTTGCCTTACTTTTTTCTCTGATGCTTTTCTTCTTCCAGCAGTGTTCTCTGCCCAGGCAGTGATGAGGTTTACGACTAATAGAGCTTTTTATAAAAAAAAAATATATATATATATATATAAATAAATAAAAAATAAATATTGCTTGCTGAAATCAAGTATATATTTAAGGAAAAGTCATTAAATTGATCTTTTCTTCCCAGCTGCTGTTGCTGCCACTTTAAGCATACAGTTAAAAAGACCAGTCATAATTGCACAGATTGTCTCCCCATATCCACACATGTGGCGTTCTGCAGTTCTTGTTAGTGTAAGTCAAAGCATATTTACTTTATTAGTTATTGATGTAATAACCGATTTTGAGTAGCTCCAAAGGGAAGAAAATATTTTAATTAGTGATACACTTTTTAAAAACGTTTTCAATGGATTTAAGATTTGGGCAGAACTGGAAATTTTGGTTTGGGATTTTCTTTAGAATTTTATATTTTCAATTATAACTTCGAAGCTCCTGGTTTTCTTTGGGATATAATTACACTTAACATAAAGTGGGGTTTTTTTTGTTTGTTTTTTTTTTCAATTTCTTGTAAACATTTGTAATATTTTGTTTTTCATTATTCTTCTTTATTAATTGAAATCCAGCTTTTATAATGTATAATTTCCAGAATTAGACATTAACTCAGTACCCTGCTAATTTATGCCACCAGTCAAAAAAAAATGTGTTACTTTATTCATCATCTAGTTTCTAACATGTAGGCCTATCTTAGCATATCAACTTTCAATTTCATTTTATAAATCTTAGATTTTTGATATATTGATATTATTTTTAATGCTAATAAACATATCTTTCATTATTTCAACTCTTAAAAGGATTATCTTTCCTTGAAGATATTAAATTAACAAGAATTTCAAATCTTTTGAAAGCCTTTCTTTTTAATCTTTTGAAGGCCTTTCTTTTTAATCTTTTAAAGCCTTTCTTTTTAAATCTTTTCAAGGATGTTCATCAAATGAAAGTACACATAATCTTTCATGATGAGCAGAGGACTGAGGCTGCCATAACTGGCTGCCCAGATGCTGACAGGCTGGCTGTAACCATGGCCCCTCTATCATCTTGTTTAAGACCAGGAAACTTCATCATCTTACTAGATGCCTGGCTGCACACTTTTAAAGATTTAACAACTGGAGTGCGAATTGATGACCTTCGGAAGGTTCATTTTGTATGGGCTGAATAAACTAGGAAGCTAATATTTAAAAAAAAAATATTTAAAACACTAAGTATAATTTAACCCTGTATATTTTATAATTTAATGCCTACAGTTGACCCTTGATAGTCCAACAGTTATGGACTGGGGTGGTGTCAGATAACTAAGTGTCACATGTCTATAGTATGAGTGTTCTTGAGTTATATTGGGGCCTCTTCTGGCCTTGTTAGAATTTTCTTGTTTTACTAATTAAATATCTTGATGCTAAGTCACTACATGTAGATTTACCAACAGACTCCAGGGCTTGCAGACATTAATTTTTATTACACAATATAATATCATAAATTGGCAATCTCAGCCTTCATAAAATAGCATAGAATACATGAATACATCAAATAAGTGATTGGTAAAACTATCACCTCAAATACAAATACATCTATCTACTAATAAACATGGCGAGAACTGAGCATGCGGTCCTAATAATGTGACCAAAAAAATGGTGTTTTGTGCTTACAAATGGGAAAACCCTTATTTCATATGTATTCTTATTTTCTCATGCATCTCACCAGACAATAGTGTTACACAAAGGTTAGCTGTACTTTAAAGAATTAAGCTGTATGTCTAGAAAGTTATATTATACAGTTGTAAGATATTCTTCTTCTTCCAATGGAATAAAATAAAGCAGATGAAAAAGAAAAATGTATTGATAAAAAAAAAAAAGTAAAAAAAAAATCTTCCGCAGCTTGGGAATATTTGCTTGATTTTAAAGTTTTTCTATTTGTTTCATCCTCGATGAATTTCACAATGCTATACTTGCTCCCTATTTTTCATAATGTTGTAAAGGGTAGGCAGCCCCACGCCGGGGCATAAGGTGTGCACACTGGACTGTCGTTTGCACTTCTCGATAGTCCAGGGCTCATACCCTGTCCACTCTCCTCCCACGTCATCCTGCGGGAGGTTTGGATTATGAAGTAAATTATCTTCCACTCTGAAGAAACTTTGAAAATGTAAAACAATTTTTAACATAAAATAAAGAAATGGCAGTGGGAGTTTCACCTGATTAATATTAATATCTCTTAATCATTTTTCATTAAGAGATAATTATTAATGTTTTATACTTAGTTTTGCCAACTTTGCTTGCCATTTGCCATCTACAAGACGTTACAAAAAATTCGGCACTAAAATGTATGGCTGATAAACTGTCTAAAAGTAATCACTGAAAAACAATCAAGAATGTATCACCCACTTATCACAGCAAGAAACATAAGATGCTAGATTAGCATGTCAAAATACATGTGCAGCTGAAGCTTATATTGTGATTGAGTTGGCGCCACATCAGATTACTGAGTGTGGGGGACTATCAAGGGTTAACTGTGTATGTAATTGACAAATATTACCAATTTTTTGTTGTCTTGGATTATATATATTTATTTATTTATTTTATCAACATGTTTGATAAACTGTGTTAAAAAGACAATACAAAAGAAGAAACTGCTTTTATTGTTTTTAACTTTTTCTTAAGGGAAGGTGGTTGTTGAATACATAAAATCTCAGTTTTAAGAAGTTGACTTCCTGTCTTTTAAGTTAGTAGTGAATTTTTAGTGATTATAATAAATAGTTTGAGGGTGCCTTTT
Organism: Biomphalaria straminea; assembly: GCA_021533235.1. Lineage (NCBI taxonomy): Eukaryota > Metazoa > Mollusca > Gastropoda > Planorbidae > Biomphalaria > Biomphalaria straminea. The sequence continues at coordinate 12,493 of JADKLZ010030131.1, read as the reverse complement.
TAGAATGCTTAATACTAATTGTTTCATAATGTATTAGTACCCACTGGTTATATATTTATATATTATATGTTTTGGGGTTTGTGCAGTATATTCATGTTTTGGGGTTTGTGCAGTATTTTCAGGAGCATACATTACAACTCTGAGGACTTTGCACAATCCTGTTTTGTTTTAGCAAGGTATGAAACTTATTACTATTGGATTGGGGTTTTATACACAACCATCCATGCAGTGACCACATTTGAAATTATTTATAAGTTTTATTACATGTTTATGATGTAGCTTTAATCCTTTCATGGTGCTATTAAATTGAATCAGCATTTATCAGTATTTATTTTCTTTTTTTCCTAGAAACCTAAGGCTGACATAAGTCCTATTTTTTTAATTGTATTTTTCATTGCCCTTTTATTTTGTGTGACTTGGGAGAATATAATTCAATGGCTTGTTAAGTCTTTTTTTTTTTTTACAACACAGCATTATATAGGTCATTGTTATTTAAGTTTTTTTGTATGTTTTTTTTTTTTTTAAATAAATTTCTCAATTAAATTCCAACATTCTATTTGTCAATGTTATTTCAAGTGTAGGAACTTAAATGTTTTTCATAAGGATGTTTTGTAGTTTATACCAAGAATAAAATGGCTGCGATATGGAAGGTGTACAATGTAATGTTCAAATTTTTTAAAAGCAAAAAAAAAAACCATGTAATACTATTCATTCTGCATTTGTCTGATGAGTTTTTAAATGAGGTGCTATAATTTTAAGATAATTTTAACGATTACTTTCTGTTGCAGCTTCTTTTTGTTTGCATTGTTTCTTTGATGTGATATTTAACCAGCATTTATGTAATTTGTTTGATTAATATTTTTTTTATTATTGCATTTTTCATATTGTTTTTGAGATTGCTTGTTCAATGTCTTTTTCTGCTAGAGATGATTTTTGGTGAGCTAAAATTTTAAACACATGAAATCAGTCTGTGAGTAATGAAACAGACAATGACAAATTCAATCATGTTTTTGTACATTCTAAGAACCATTTAAAGCTTGATGTAATTCATTTATTCCAGAGTCAATAATTTTATTTTCTGTCTTTGTACTGTTTATTTTAATGACATCATTGTAGGATAGTGTGGTATAATATCAAAATCTTAACACAAGTCCTGATCTGTTAATTTAGAAATACTGATAGTTGTTCAATATACCTTTTAAAAACAATATTTGCTTTAAACTTGAATTTGGTAATGTCATTACAAATAGTTAATTGCTTTATATTCTTCTTAAAGGTTCTGATGTAGGTTTATTATCATTTTCTTTTTCTAGTTTAATGTCATGAATATTAAAAATCATCAATAATAAAAAAAATTTTTTTTTTTTTTTTTTTTGTTTTTTCTCCTAGTAGGGGTAGGCCTAGCTATCAATAAATGATTATATGAAAAGTCTAAATGATATTTCTAGGATATTGCTATGCAGTTAAAAACATTTTGGCACCAGACATATTTCTTCTTCTTCGTTCTCATTGTTATGTTGGTGGGATTCAGATCACTACACCAATTATATGAGATGAACTGCGCAGTGGTTTCCAAGTCGGGGAGCTCTCTTTCTATTGGGGTGTTTTGGGGCCAGTGTCTTATACGGGTCTCTTGGTAAAGAGCGCAGTGTTGAAAGGACATGGCCTGCATTCTCTGGTGACACTCCACATGGGCAGATGTCACTGGTTCCAATTTTGAGACCAGACTTATGTTTACACAGAACAAGGTAACAAAGAAAGTTTGTGTGGAAACACAAACTTAAAATCGGCCCCCGAAGTGATCCACCCAGACAGGTTTCAATATTTTCAGAAAGAACATCCGAATGAAATTATATCAAAGACAAATGACAGATAAGAATGCAGATAGAAGGTTGACAGATCTTATGTAGTGCCCTAGCAGATCAAAGGATCCGACTGATGTAATATAATTGATTCGCTAATTTGATTTCTTTTTAGTCAGTATGAGCGATAGAGAAGGAGAAAGTAAAATGCTGCTTAAAACATTATTAATTGTCTTTAATTAGGTTCAACTTATAATGCATACTAACTATACTTTGTTCTCTTTAAAAATTAGTAAACATTGTTTGTGTGTAAATATAGTACTTTGTATAACATAAGTTACATAACTTAATTAAAATATAAAAAAAATATTTTTTTGGTAAAAACACCTACAACCGTTTGCATAATGTGTTAGATAATGCCTATATATATATGGTAAATGATTGTCTATCCTTAAAAGCAACAGGAGTTTTAATAAAGAAAACCTTAGAATTTACGCTATTAAATTTTAGCTTATCATCATAGCAATCCTTAGGCATTAGACCTATTTACTTTGCCTCTTTTTGGGCTGGTTCCTTAGATAACAAATACTCTTATCTTTGAACCAAAATAAACATGAAATAGAATTAAATTTTTAACATTATTAATTGTCTTAAATTAAGTTTGATTTATAATGCATACTAATTAGGTTTTTCTCTATAAAAAACTGCTTGCATAAATGATTTTTAAAAATGAGATTTTGAGCTTTTAGAAAAAAAAAAGTAGCCGTTGCATCAGAACTTTAAATGATCTACATTATCGTGATGTCAGATTTTCATTATCTCTTCTACTTTCTGAGCACTAAACGGACGGACGGACAGACCGGCCACACAAAACTAATAGCGTCTTTTCCCCTATTGGGGCCGCTAAAAAACAAAATATTTTATTTACTAATTTTTTTTTAAATTTTATTGATCTGCATGGATTGTCTGGTATGCGCATTGGACTGTCATCTGAATGGCACTGGGTTCAAACCCTGTCACCCTGAGCAGGGGTGTAGCTAGGAATTTTCCATCGTTTGGGGGCCCAGGGGCTTGACATCTTTGGGGGCCCTTGCAGTTGCCTAATATTACATTTTCAATGTAAAAAACACTCATTTGGGGGATTTTCAAATTCTCCCCCCCCCTACTCTAGCTACGCCAGTGACCCTGAGGGTGATTAAGTTTAGGATGTAATATTCAATTCTGATTGGAAGAAACATCCAGACGTGTAAGATACATTCTGTTGAGACTGCCAGTGTTACACATTTCTGTCTTTAAATTGACTTCTTAGCAAGTGGTTCATCACCAACCTTGTCACACACTATCTAGTTGTTTATGATCTGTAAATAAACTATGAAAAGGAGAAAGGAACCAGAGATTTTATTCGATTATATTGGTTCTACCACCTCCCCCCCCTTCCCACTTTTTAATGCCAAAAGCTTGAATTTTTAGACAATAAAGTCAAATATGGCAACAGTTTTTATGTGATTCCAAAGGCTCTAAAATTTGTATTTTCAGGCATGCGTTTGTCATTTTGGAAAATTTAGAATTCTTAACAAACATAAATATTTTAGTAAACTTAATCTCAAATACTTTTTTTCTAAGTCACCTATGTGGGCAATGTTTCTTTAAAAAAAATTCATTAGTTTATAATAATAATCATAATAATAACGCTTGTCTTTGAAGATTAATGAGGAATGCAGTATCTCACGTGGATACAGAGCCCCAGCTGTGACCTACATATTTTGCCACATTCAGGGCAAGCTTAACCATTGTACGACTGTGGTAAATTAAGATTTTCTTTTTGTGTTTGCATCTGTCCTCGGCAATGGATTTTCATTTGGTCTCAAATGTGCATCCCGCTGCCATAGTGAGTGACCTCCAGATTCTCGTTCTGAGGCTGCATGCAACCATCATGTTCTCTTTTCTATGTCAGCTAAGTCAAGTTGGTGCTTAAGCGTTTACATGGGGCCCCTCTGTAACGTTGAACACCTTTAAGCTCACCAAAAAAAGACTGCCTTTGGCATACAGGATACATGCCCTGCCCAGTGTAGGCCTAACTGTCAGACCATAATACTCGATACTGTCCATACCGGCGTTTGCAAGGGCATCGCTGTTTGTAGAGGGGTCTTGCCACTGTGTGTCCATGATGGAGTTCAAGCATCTTTGGTGGAAGCGCTCAAATAGTATTAGTTGCTTTATTACTGCATAGTTTGCCATTGAAAGAGGTTCTAAACTGGGCAAAGGATAGAGAGTAATGGAAAAAGACAGTCAACAAGTCTTGCTTGGTGCCCCAACGGTCCAACAGACTAAGAGATAGCTAAAAATAATGTTTATGCCTAAGGACTGCCCTGATGCAAGTTTGTTTTGGGCTTAATCATCACAAAATCATCCTCGTTTCTGCAAGATGTCTTCTTGTGGGAGAAATGTGGCCCTGCCGCTGTGGGAAAGTAATAGACTGTGATATCACTTTGTTGAAGAGGCTTTGACATTTCTTCATCAAAAGAAACTTTCGAATCAATTTTGTAGCTGACATAGATAGGTTTTAGATGAAATGATATCCCTAACATATATTTTTTTGCTTTCTAAAAATTTGGTATAGATGTCCCTTTTTACTTGCTGCTTGCTGAAATATTGAGTGACTGATATGCACATAGAACCGATTCTTCTGTCTCAAAAAAAAAAACGACTTAAAAAATTACATCCCCTTTATGAGCGCATATTACCTATATTAACTTATAGTTATAGCTTTTTGGATATATAATATTTGAAATAAGTACTAAAAATATAAATTGAATAAAATAAAATATATTTAAACAAGATTTAGATCTATATATTAAATTTTCAAAGGCATGTTTTTGGTATCTAGTTAAGTTAGGCTTAGCCCTCGGCACCAAAATCAGGCTGATGCGCTCCCTGGTCATGACCACATTTCTATATGCTTGTGAGTCTTGGACGCTGACTGCAGAGCTAGAGAGGAGGATCCTAGTAATGGAAATGAGATGCTACAGAAGGATCCTAGGCATCACATTTAAAGACCGCATCACAAATCAAGAGATTAGAGACAGGGTTACAGCAGCGATCGGACCCCATGATGACCTGCTAAATACTGTGAAGAAACGAAAGCTTAAAATGTATGGCCATGTAACAAGATCTTCGGGACTCGCAAAGACCTTCCTCCAGGGAACAGTACCAGGAAAAAGAAAAAGAGGCAGACAGAGAAAGCGGTGGGAAGACAACATCAAAGAATGGACAGGCCTACCATTGAACGAGGTTTTAATCAGGGCAAATTAAGGATAGAGAGGAATGGAGAAAGATGGTCCACAAGTCTTGCTTGGTGCCCCAACGGTCTACCAGACTAAGGGATAGGTAACAGGTAACAGGTAAGTTAGAGGCCCTTCATTTTTTTAAGCTGTGTACTTTTTAGTTAGACTTAGCGCATTTTGTTTTCACATATTGATTATTGAATTATTATATTATTATTGGAGTGTCACACATTGCGGACCGCATCCCCACAGGTATATTTTTTGTCTATGAGCGCACGTCTTATGTGTAGAGTTTAGACCTATATATTTATAGACCCTTCTTTATTGTCTTTATTATCGCCCACCCAGAGATTTTCATAAAGTTGTGCTACTTTTAATTTAAAATCGAAATCTTTATTACCTGGGGATTCATAACGCGGCGCCTTTACGGAAATACCCCAAAGTAAAAGTGAAACAAAAGATCTATTGAAATTTCCGATTACCCAAAATGGCCAAAATACACAACAATGTTATTAACATAGTATAAGTATAATACTTAAATTGACTTAATAGATCTAGATCTAGAATGATGAACATTTCAAGATCTAGATTAAGATATGCCAGATTGAAATATAGAAACTAACATAGGCCTATAAATATAGTATATTTATATAATAGGGCCCCTTTTAAAAAAAGGGCTTTTAAGTCCAGGGTAACTTTTATTATTTATACTTATTATAAACTTATAATATATATATTTATTTATAATATAAAATATAATTATTAATAGATCTAGAATCTAGATGCCTAAGCGACAAGATCTATATCTATATTTAATTTATTTTATAATTTATATATAATAATAAATTATATTATATTATAATTATATATTTATATATCATTATCATCATTATCTATAAATTTATTACTATAATAATAATAATTAATAATATTAAAGCCAATATATATTTATAGCTCTATAATAATAATATAAATAAACTATATTGTTTCTATTGACTATTATATTGATTTATATTAATAGTTATATTTATTATTTTATATCTAGATAAAGATATATTTTAGAATGTCTCTAGATCGAGAATCTTGTTAAATTTAGTAGGCTAGGTGACTTAAGTCTTAGTAGGTTAAAGAAACATTGTCTCGAAACGTCTTTCTAAAGCAGTGTTTCTCAAACTGTGTGCCGTGGCACACTAGTGTGCCGCCGAAGATTTGCAGGTGTGCCGCGGGAGTTTTCAGAACGCCACACGTGCAGCGTTACACAAGTCTGCCTACTATAATATTACATATCAGAGTTACTCACTTAGAGTAGACTTTAATACATTAAAAATTCATGTTTTATAAGAAAGAGGATCCGGGGTGGCTCAACCAATAGGCAACAGAAATTCACAGGCAGAACCTTGTACAAAGAAATGAACATGCCTAACAAACTGGACGTACAGTAGTAACTTAATTTCTCCCCTGAAAAGAGCAATTTACAATATTCCAACTAAGGACAGGACACACACCTCAATTACCACCTCAATAAAATAAATCCCACACAACTCCACCTTATAAAACTGTAAACTATATCCTTTTTGAATGCCCCTTCCTAACCCACTTTAGGCAGACCCTATACTTCCACTACAGCCCAACATAACCAACATCCTGTACGGCAGTGCTGACCAGCTGTTAACAGCACACTATTTTTCCTTGGCACAGAGCTGACAAAAGAGCTGACAGCTCAGCAGCAATAAAGCTGCATGGCTAGAAGAAAAAGATTAAGACAAAGGAGACTTACACAAGATGATGGCAAACATTTATATTTAAGGATTAATGTAGTACAAATTTGTACTAAAGTAATGGAAATTTTATAAACATTTAATTTGGACCATTGAAAAATTAGGCCTATACCGGTATAATGAATTTACAGTAACCACTCAATATATTTCTTATTCATTAATGTTTAGGCCCTACCTACTAATTGTAGTTTTTTTTATTGTCCTCATGAAACCATTTTGCACTTTTTTTTTATCAATTTATTTTTATTCTTACTCTCATCGGGGGCCTTGGAAAGGGTATATAGTATATGGTACCTTTGATGGTCTGACATTCTGCATCTTTAGGTGGATGGCCTAGTCTCCTCTAACCTCTAAATCTATCACATCATCACATGTGGCTCTGAGCACCATGCACTGGAAAGCCCCTTAAGCTGTCGGACTAAATCAAATAAAGGGGTGGTGATAACATGACATCACTGTGCAAAAGGCCTAATTGGAGGCTGTGGTCAAGCATGGAGAATGGTGGGCACCGCCATGCAAGTATATAGCCCTGGTCAAGCACCAAATGATGTTTGTTTAAAAGAATCATTAACTCTTCTCTCCGTAATTATTTACCACATTCTGGTGAATCAACGTTAGTATCGTCAGTTAGAAGAGAAAGAGTTAAAGTGATCAAATTGGAATTAATGTCAGAAATGGTAAAACATGTACTATGAAAAGTTTTTTTTTCTAAACTCCTCCATGAATAGGTGTTTATATTTAAAGCTATTCAAAAGAAACATCTTTCTCAGAATTCTTCAACATCTATGATTTTTTATTTTGCATTACCAATCATAATGCTAATGTCAAAAGAGTGCTTTCACTGATCAATGCGCAGTGGACAAAAGGAGTTTCATTTTATGATGCAGGAGTCCCAGATGTAGCCTATATTGTCACTAATGATGAACTATTGTGAAAAGTCAATTTGCCTACGAAATATAATTATTAATATAGCAGTTTAATAACCTTTGATTTCCATGTTTCATCAAATACATTTTGTAAGCCTTGTTTTGAAGTTGTCTCTTCTGAAAGACTTTGTCTTTCTTTTTAATCTCTTGTGGGTTTGATGATCCGTCTGGTAACTGTATACCCCTCACAGAATTTTCATTGTTGGCAAGACTCTGGCTAACTATTTAGTCAAGATTCTATATATCTCATACTACTTCTACTCAATTAATAGGGGCCTACTACGCTACATAACATTATAACCAAACTGTTAAAGTTAGGCCTATAATTAATAATAATAGTAATAATAAAAAACATCATGAGTTTGAAGAGTACTGCAATATATAGTCTCTTCTGTTACCAACAAACTCAAACATAGATCTAAATTTAGTAGATCTAGATCATATCATTGCATAGCCTATAGATCTAGTAGACTAATTTTATTTGAATTCGTGTAGGCTACACTAGGAAAGGAACAAAGTTAAATTCTGCATGATATATTATAGTGATGTGAATCCTTTTGTGTCCTTTAAGACTCAACATCCTCTTACAACGACTAGACCTTCAGTAAATATTACGTACATGTATTTTGTAAATCAAAAAGCTTAGGTTTTCAGTATATATATATGGACTTATAAATTATTCATCTTTAATAATTTTTTTTACATAAATATTTTTTATTTCATCATAAATCAAAGTGGAAAATGGAAAAGCTTAAATGGGTGCGAGTCTACATAGCCTGCAGAAATTGTGGCGCAGTTTTTGTTTATAGACGCAGGATTTCCTGTCAGCATTGTCAAGAAGCTCAGTAAGATATTTGTTTACATTTTTAAAATTTGATTTGATCAGTACTTGTCAGGACTATGGTGTGTGCCACCTTTGGTGATTGTGATGTACTGACCAAGGAGGAAACTATATGAGGTCAGAAAATTGCAATAAGGGGATCATTTAATTTAATAATAGTCTAAATCCACAGCCAAGTCATGAGATAGATGCTGTCCGGGACAGACAGATCTAAAGAGGGGACAGTGTTATAAACCTTGTGGTGATTGTGATATACTGACAAAGGAGGAAAATGTGGTCATAAATTGCAATAAGGGGATCAATCTTTTTTTATAAAAGGGATCAATCTTTTTTTATAAAAGACATACAAATTTTTTCAAATTTAATAATAGTCTAAATCCACAGCCATGTTTGAGCTTGTCACATATTCGTTTTGAGAAACCCTGTGACATAAAGTGAGCTTGTAGTCATTGAACTAGCTCGTGCCTTTTTCACAAAGGAGATTGTTTTCATATTTAACTAGGAAGGTTGAGCATAACTGTTTTTTTTAATTCTTTGTTATGTTATTATTTGTTTTATGAAATTAGATATTGATATATGATAAGATAGCTGGTAAAAATCATATGTTATGCACAGGTATAGGAAATAGTAAAAGAAACCTGACACTAATTTACAGCTACTACAGGAAGCATTGATGTAAGATGATATATTTCAGACAGAAAGAAGCTTGTGTTTGAAGAATGTTTTGTAGCATGCTTAAGATGTTTTGTGGCATAATTAAGATGTTTTGTGGCATGATTAAGATGTTTTGTGGCATGATTAAGATGTTTTGCTTTTCCTGTAAACACCATTCTCTCATGTATTTTTTGTTCATTTTTCAGTTACTGCAGTACAAAGTGTTTACAAGAGGACCAAAATGTTCATCAAAATATCTGCTCAGCATTCAGACCAGAGATTCCTCAGACATCTACAGATGCTGCGAGTGTTGAAAGTCGAACTTTAAACGAACTTTTATTGCACAAAAGTAGAGAAATCCCTTTTTTTTGTTAACATTTTTAAGCCATAATTGTTATTGATAAAATAAATGAATTTAAGATTAAATGTTTAATTTTTTTAAGGTTTAGGAAATGTTCTAAATCTGTTTAGTGAAATGTAAATGTTAGGACTTTGTTGTTGTCATTAGCAATGGAAAACATTTCTAGGTTTCTTATTTTCATAATCCTGAAACATTAATAAAAGTAAAGTTCCCCTTTAGACCTTGTTGTCTATAGGGCAGATAATGTAAAGGTCATATGTTTCAGTGGCCCACTTTTAATGAAGGTGTCATGTGGCCAACACAACGACTTTTCCCCCCAAATAATATTATGTACCCATTAGAGTTGAGTGGACTCAGAGGCGCCCAAAATTAAAAATTGCAGTCTTCACAAGGATTCACACCTGGAAGTCCTCATTTAAGAGCCAAGCGCTTTACCCCTTAGCCACCTTGCCCCATCTTTGAAGCAAAAGTATGCTCCGAAATCTCTTGGAGGGATTCTCTGGTTGAAAATCCTTTTTGTTCAGATTTCACATCTAAGAGTGCTAAGTGTGGAGCATTTTAATTATTTGATCTATACTGATTATTGATTGTTTATGTCATAGATAACAAGAACTAGATACTTATTTTTAGTAATATACATATGCCTGACATGTTTTCTTCAAACAGTGCAGTACCTGTATAGGTCGTGACCTGGTTTATTGGTTTGAGATTTACCATTAACATTATTATATTTAATTATTATTACTTTATTGATTTATGTATTATATATTCCTATTTTTCCTCTTTCATGACAGAAAGCTTGGAAAGTTTTTAAATGACTGTTATTTATTACAAAACTATGCTTTTGCCTCTTTGGAAATAACATTTTAAAAACTATATTTGATCATAATAGGTGTACGGAAATTAAAGGCTTATCAAATTTCTGACCAAGAATGCTTCAGATGCAAAAAGAAATGTGATAAAAGCATATCATGCGTCCATTGTGGAGTAAATTACTTCTGCAGTAATATATGTTGGGAACAGTCCATACATCAACACAAGTCATCTTGTGGTAAGTGTTTTTTTTTATTAATGGTAGAATTTAAGTCATTGGTTAACAATTAACATGCATGCTTAGATGAATGATGTGTAGCAATAATTATCTTCTTTTTTTAAAATAATGTCTGTATTTTATAAGATAACATGAGTTTGTAGTCAAACTTTTTTTATATTGTTTCTTTATTCTTTGACATTGGAGTTATCTCAGCATTCATGTAGCATTCTTTTTAATAAATTTGTAGAAGTTATTGTGAAAATTACATCTATATTTAAATTTTTTTGTTTTCTAAATTTTTTTGTAGCCTTAATGGCATTGTTCAGCTACCTAGAAGAGATTCTCTTCTCAGGCCAGACTTTTCAGATGCTTAAAACTAAAGGACTAACTGAAAAGAAAAAAGCAAGCCCTTTATTCGGCAACCTCGTTCATGAATTAGCACGTAAGAATTTGTTCTTGTCATATTGTTTTTACATTGCATTTGGGTTAGTGTAGTCATGTGAAACACTTCTTAATCTTTGGAATTAAAGACATTGCCAGTCTAGTTTTTGGTATTCTAGTTAGCATGTAAGAATTTTTTAAAATTTGTTATGTAACATCAGTAATTTGATATCTTAAAGTTGTATAATCATGGTCTGTTGTATAATTTAATATCTGAGTACTGTCAGGGTTTTATGGCCCTTAGCTCATTTGCCTGGGCCCCTGACATTCAACAGGCACTTTCGTGCTTACAATAACTAAGCTATGAAATGTGAATAATATACATGTTAATGAGATGAATTATTTCTTGATGACATATTGATGAAGAACTATACATGTAATGCAACAATGTCCAATACAATTGTTCTATGAGTTAACTAATCATTTCACACCTTGCTTTCCAACCAAGTAACGCATTAAGGTCCACAATCACACAACAACACTCTAGTGTCCAGTGTAGACTTCAAGAATCAATTCCATACTAATTCCCCTAAACAGGGGAACACCAAAGACTCTCAAACTAAACAGAGGAAGACAGAAGACTCTTTAAAAAAAAATACATAGGCATAATGCCATAACCAAACAAGGCAAAAAAGAAAATGCATTTGCTACTTGTGCACATTGGTGCTAGAATATGAAAACCTATGACAGACAAGTACAACTGACCCACTGGCTGCCATTGAGTTTGAACAGCACAAGATCTCACGATATCACCATTTTAACATTAAGGATAACCAAATGCAATATTCTAATTTTACAAATACTGGTGCATCAGCATTTCTGAAACTACAGTTGGTCTTTTTATCACAACAAAGAAAGGAACTTTGTTCCCTTAAAAAATAGATTGCTTAAAGAAATATTTTTACTAATTTCTTATGTGATTTTATAAATTGTTTAAGTTTGATCATTGTTGGGTATACTTTATAAATGGGAAGCGTGGACGAGAGGCCAAGTGCGGCTTGATCTTGGCTTGCTTGGCTACCTAGAAGGGGGCCCGAGGTTCGACACCCGACTCAGGCAGAGTTGTGTTTACTGAGCGCCCAAAGGCAGCACGGGAAACCAACTCCAAGATACCCCCTCCCCCCACTGGTCCACAAATGAGATTGGACCAAAGCGCTCTGAGCATGCTATAAGCATCAAAGTAGCGCTATATAAAAGCTATAATAATAATTATGGAACAGTTCAGTGAAAAGTCTTTATTTAAAAAAAAAACAATAGTTACTTAAAAGTTTTTTATTATTACTTTGATTTCCACAGCAACATTTTTTCCTGGTCCTTTTTTTTCTGCTCACTACACTGCTAGGCCAGTGATATATGCCCAAATTGTTTGCCCA
>JADKLZ010030130.1:0-24394 GCA_021533235.1 Biomphalaria straminea | reverse complement strand
AAAGACAATAGATAAAATATACCATAGTCACAGAATATTATAAAAAAGGGGCCAAATCTAATCTTGAAATTGTTATTTAACGAGGAAAAAATCAGAGTTTGGCATCAAGTATTCATGAGGTCTAAACTGGTGTGATTAGAAAATGACCTGAAATTTCTATTCTAGATTAACACTAAAAAAAAAAAACAATATAAAAAAGCATAATACGACTAGTAGCCATGTAAGCAAGTGAGACATGGAAGCTGACAATTCAAAATCTACAAACTACTTGGGAACAGAAAATGCTTAGGAAAACCTATGGAAACTGGGCGGAGGACATACACTAACAAGGAGGGATACCAATTGTATGAAGACAGACCTACAGTGCTGAAAATAAAAAAGAACAGATAACATTGGGTAGGTCACCTTGACAAGAATGTCAGAGAACAGAGGAGAAAAATTGTATATAGGCAAAAACAAAAAGGGAAGTGACCCCAAGGCAAACCAAGAATAAGATGGTTTGATGATAAGGAGGCAAATCTACAACAGATTGGGCTTCAGGCAAAGATGAAATGCTCTGTACTAAAGTATTGCCACTGGGATGGATGGATAGTTACGCAAGCTAGAAGGTAGGAGTGGAGTAGTGTCTATTAGTTTAATTAATAAAATTAGTTTGAATTAAAAAATCTATTTTTAAAGTTATTTCGGTGTTAGCATTTTAACTGAAGCTTTTATGAATTCCAATTTTCTATTCTTGAATTTCTTCTGTGCTTTATTCATTTCTGAGTTTTGGTTGTGTTTATGGAAGAAAAGGTTCAGTGAAATATATTTTTACAACAGAATCAACTTAAGACACAACATAAAACCATATTCACTGATAAATGTCTATATTTACCCAACGCATGTCATAAAGTTATTTATTTTAAGGCATGACTTATCAAGTTAACAATAATGATCAAATCAAGCAATAAGTGGATGAAAAAAAAGAAAGATCAAAGTTCACCATTGAAAGAGACAGCGAGTTATGAATTATTGTCAAATTTCTTCTGTCTACTTATTTGTATCTTATCTTACAGACGTTACTTCAAAAAAGAAGAGGATTATATCCTACGCGTCTAGCTTTTATTCATGCATATTAACCAATGACCTAAATTCTGCAAAGTCACTGGTTTTCCTGACTGGCTCAGGCAGTCCATATCATGCTCTAATAGCGCTAGGGAAGAAGGAGAATTGGCACATATTTGTCCTAGCATATAAATATATGGAACGAGGAATGTGCCTTTATCTTTGTGTCTTTCTGAGTATTTTATTAAATTTTGTTTTTGCATTTTGTAGATTATGGTTCAGCGTTTTATTAGCGGCCCCCGAAAGGGGAAAAGACGCTATTAGTTTTGTGTGGCCTGTCTGTCCGTCTGTCTGTCTGTCTGTCCGTCCGTCCCGTTTAGTGCTCAGAAAGTAGAAGAGAAAATGAAAATCTGACATCACGATAATATAGAGCATTCAAAGTTCTGATGCAACGGCTACTTTTTTTTTTCTAAAAGCTCAAAATCTAATTTTTAAAAATATTTTATGCAAACAGTATTTAAAGAGAAAAAACCTAATTAGTATGCAATATAAATGAAACCTACTTTAAGACAATTAATAATCTAATATACTGCACATGTTTTCACATTTTTTTTTTTGTTCCAACATACGAGTAACATACCAGTATTTACTCGTAAAGTAATCAACTCATAAAACAAGTGTGGCAGTTGCCTTGAACATCGGCTTTACAAGGCTAACGTTGAGAGATCAAAGCACGGAAGATGTATATTAGTTTTGTGTGGCCTGTCTGTCCGTCTGTCTGTCTGTCTGTCTGTCTGTCCGTCCGTTGAGAGATCAAAGCGGATCTGACAGGGATCCGACTCCGACGGGGGCCGCCTCTGAGTTTGTGTATCACACAAACTCTCTTTGTAATCTTGTGTATAATTGCTACTTTACATTTCAGTCTTCTATCCTGAAGGCTTTCTAAATTTAATGATTTTACTAAAGGTGTTACTCTAGTCAAAAGTGAATATTTGTTTTTTATGAGTGTCACTGCTCTATTTTGTGTCTGTTCCAGTTTCTTTATGTTTTCTTGAGTTGAGGGGTCCCAAACAGAGGATACATATTCTATTATTGGCCTAACCAAGGTTAAATAGCATTTTAGTTTTATGTTCTTATTTGATTTATACAAATTTCTTTTCATAAACCCTAAAGCTTTGTTTGATTTTTTTATTGTATCATCAATATGGGGATTCCATGACAGTTTTTCATTTATTATAACACCTAGGTATTTTGCATTTTTAGTCTGTGTTACTGGTTTACCATGTATAAAATAAGTGGAATTAATTTTTTTTTTTTGTTACTCTTAAAAACTGACATTTTTTCTGGGTGGTGGAAAGACATGCTCCACTTTGATTCCCATTTTTGTAATTAGTCTAATTCTCTTTGTAAAATTTCTGTATCTTGTGTTGTTTTTATTGTTCTATGTATTATGCAATCGTCTGCGAATAATCTGACTTTTGTTCCTGAACTAATGCAATTTGGTAAATCGTTTATTTAAATTAAAAATAGTAGTGGTCCTAAGCCTGTTCCTTGAGGTACGCCTGAGTTTACTGTTATTGGTGTTGATTTAGAGCCATTTATTATTACAGTTTATTCTCTCCCTATCAGAAAATCTTTAATCCACTGATGCAGTGGACCATCAATGCCAAAATATTTTAATTTTTTAGTTAAACTAAAACTAAGTTTGAACTAAAAAAAAGTAATTAATTTTTTAGTTGATCACAAATTGAAAAAAATTGTTACACTAAACTAAAAAACTTTAGTTAAACTTTTACAAACTATTTTGACCTTTTTTAAGGATGAAACAGTCAATTATGAAAAATATAAAGCACAACCAATGTCTTTAGCAAAATATAATAAAAATATTTATTGGTTCAAAAATTCATGAAGACAATGAACCATATAATTCTATGCACATAAAAAGATTTAAATGTCATTGCATGCAATGTCTTTATGGGATTTGAATCTACAGCATAGCTTTTGTTCAAGCATTTCATCAGCCATTCTGCATCTGCAGTTAGTGAGTACTTGGGAGGCCGGACTAAACATTCTCTCTACAGCAGCAGAACTGGGCAGTGTTGAGTTGCTTTTTTTTGAAAGCCTCAGTAACTGTTGGAAAAGCTAACAGGCTGCTGACTGAATCTGACTTGCCTGCTAAGTAACCTTCCACCTGCAATACACATAAACCAATAAATATAATGTAAAGACTTATCATGGCAAGTATTATGTACAATGTTATAAATGTTATAAATTTTCACTCTGGGATGTGCAGATGTGGCTTTAGTAGCCTCTTACAACTTAAACTGTTAAGATAAGATAAGATAACTTTATTGATCCAAACAAATGGAAATTTGTTTTGACTACAATTGACAACATCAGCATAAATAATGTACAACAACAACATAGATTTACGATATAGATGCACATACAAACAACATCCACACACGAAAAGAAGACATATAACACACTCATAACCAGCGCTTAGAAATAGACATCTATGTACATCTTGATGATGGCAAAATGTTAATTATTAAATTGGTCATCCAGGGTCTATTGTAGCTGAAATGTTTTTAATTTCCTTCTTACATATAATAATATTTTCACAGAACTTGATTTATGAATTAACAGTTATGTCCATCTGTCTGGGCAGTTGTTCACAAACATGTCCCTTTGTAGCAGTAAAACAGCGGTCGTCAGACCGTGACAAGGTGGACTGTAATGACCATAGAGCTGTGTAGTCAATCCTTATGTTGACACAACACATGTCCAAGGTCCCATCGTGCCGTGTGGGAAAATCAACACACTGACTACATGTTGGCAAGCGCTGAGCCATTGATAGGTGATTCAAATGACCAACAACAAGCTGGACAGCATCAGAACCGATAGTCCATACCGTGTGTATGATTTTGTCTAGTAAATGTTCTGCCGCTCTCTCTGTGTTGGCCGTGGGTGGTATATACACAGGCACGACGTAGATCCTTGAGAACTCCCTCGGCAGGCAGCATAGCTGAGATTGTTACATAGTAGTTCTATATCTGTCGTACACACTTTAGTTTTGTTTGAAATATTGTTGACACAGCAGTACTGTTTAATGACATAAATGGCTAGTCCCCCTTCTTTTGTTTTGCCACTATCTGTTGTTCTGTCTGATCTGTACAAAAGAAACGCATCCAAGTCTACTGATGTGTCGGGAATAATTTCATTTAGCCATGTTTCAGTAAGACAGATTAGTGAGTTTTCACAGAATTGGTAGAAATGTTTGCAGCACCGATCAAGTTCGTCCATTTTGTTATTTAGTGATCTAACATTATATTTTGCATCGGCTATTATGTATCGGCCATTTGTTTCCAATATGGCGGGTGTGTACATAGACTCATTGACGATCATTTTATTTATGCTATCCACTAAAACACTGGTTTTTAACATGCACACTAATAAATTTGTCCAAGGAAACAAGAAACACTTTTATTCCCTGAAACACAATAAACACAATATGAACGGAATGATAGAAAACAGAAAAACAAATGCTGATTATGTCACAGTGTAATCAGGTCGCCTGCCGAGCAGCACCCCGGAAGTTATATTCCTAAAAACAAAAAAGTAGAATATTTGATTGGTGATTTATTGCTTCTGGCACAGAAAAAGACTAGAAAATAAATGTATAATATATAAATGATATAGAAGAATAAATGTATTAAACTTTATACTTTATATAACCTTTATGTGGTTAAGTAAGTTGACAAACTGTTTTGTTAACACAAAATCTGCATTTAGCAGTAAAAATTATTTTCTTTTAACTTCACATCAATGAAGCAAGTACTAACCAGCAAACTGTTCATTTTTGCCTATAAATATAAGTTATTAAACATCATTACTACAATGCTTAAATACATTTAATTAATTAATAACTAAAAATTATTTATGTAATGATTTAAAATAATTTTATTGCAAACCCATGCATTGATTAAAATTGTTTTTTTTATAATAGATGTAGATCTTGTAATTTTTTTTTAAATATGAATATTAATAAATTTAATATGCATTAAATTTTCTTACTTGACTATGGATTGCAATACTATCAATCAGATAATAAAACTGGCAAGGCGTAGACTGATCCCAATTTCCAATTAGGTCTATACAGAAACCTGTCAATGGAAAGTATAAAATTTGTCTTGAAGTTTTAATAGCAGACATACATAAGATAAAACTTAAGACATTACAATTCATTCCAAACATTTAATTCTAGTAAATTATAAATGTAGATATCTAGTAACTTGATCTAAATTATTATCTTTATTATATAACTAGATTTATTAGATTTAACTAGATTATACTTCTATCTATCTATCTATATATATAATCCTCAAAGTAAAAGGTCTAACGAGCAACAAGTAAATGGGAATATTCCATGGCGCAGCACGCAGTGTGAATGGGAATTGGTGCATCCCAATCTGCACTATTTCGAATGAAATTGGTGTTTATATAATTCTCTTCTTCTCAATTTTTGTCATAATATTAAAAGTATTTCTAGATTATTGTGTCATAAGACTATTGAAACTAGAAAAACAATACACAGATAGAGTCTACTCTCAGGTTTCACTTTATAGTACTTTAATTACGCACATTCGTTCATTAGACATGATTACAAAAGGTAACTCATCTCTCTGTTCCTAGATCTATATCTAAAACTCAATTCAACTCTAAGATTATAGAACTTCTCTTCGCAGAGATAAGTTTAAAAAAAATTAAAAATTGCATGATCTTCAGTCCTAGAGATTAAACACAATTTATTGACATAAAATAAAAGTACACACAATTGCAATGCACAAAGATTTGTTTCATAAAACTCTCTTATGAATTTGTGTAGTGAATGGAAGAGAGGTTAAAAAAGTGGAAGCCGGAAGAAATTATATTATGTCGTAAGACTCCTGAAACTAGAATGACAATACACAGATAGATACTACTCTCAGGTTGGACTTTAGCGCAGGAAATGTTATATCATGTTATAAAATGGTTCAATTTAATAATTTATACACCTAAAAGATAGCACGGGTCCAAAGAAAGTGCGGGACCCACTGCGGTGGCATATGTTGCAGTGCCTAAGGCCCGCTCTGCAAAATAGCGGCCTATGGTATACCGCCTGTCGACTAGTATATATATAATCCTCAAAGTAAAAGGTCAAACAACAAGTAAAGTTCAAACAACATGTAAATGGGAAGATCCCATGGCGCACCATGGTGTGAACGAAAAATGGTGCATCCCAATCCGCACTATTTTGTGAATGAAAGTGGTGTTTATATAATTCTCTTCTTCTCAATTTGTCATAATATTAAAGTATTTCCAGATTATTGTGTGGTAAGACTATTGAAACTAGAACAACAATACACAGATAGAGTCTACTCTCAGGTTTCACTTTAGAAGTACATTAATTAATATCACAAATTATGCACATTCGTTCATTAGGCATGATTACGAAAGGTAACTCATCTCTCTATTCCTAGATCTAGATCTAAAACTCGAATTCAACTCTAATATTATAGAACTTCTCTTTGCAAAGATAGTTTTATGCACATGAACATAGTAATTATAGTCCGTTGATTTTATATTTTAATCAAATTAACATTCAAATTTGTTTTTCTAAAGTATTGTTACATGAGTGCAACTCTATTCTTAATATCACGTAAATTACGGTCAATTAGCCATTTTTAGCTCCAGGCATAGAATTTTTCATTCATTCACAAAATAGCATAGCATTTTTTTTTTACTTTACTTTTACTTTACAAAAGATTTTAATAATTTCCGGAGATTTCCAGGACTTTTTCATAGGCCTATATTTAATAACATTTCAGGAGATTTCCATGGGATCCTGGTAAATCAACAGGCAGCTGGAAATCTGTTATATGTTATAAATTGGTTTAAATTAATAATTTATGCACCTAAAAATTAGCACGGGTCAAAAGAAAGTGCGGGACCCACTGCGTTCCTCTTATATATAAGGGGGCGCAGTGGCCGAATGGTTAAGCGCTCAGCTTCCGAACCTGAGATCCTGGGTTCGAATCCCGGTTAAGAGTGGGATTTTTAATTTCGGGATTTTTAGGGCGCCCCTGAGTCCACCCAACTCTAATGGGTACCTGACTTCAGTTGGGGAAAGTAAAGGCGGTTGGTCGTTTTGCTGGCCACATAACACTCTGATTGTTAACTGTTGGCCAATGAAACAGATGACCTTAACATCATCTGCCCCATAGATCGCAAGGTCTGAAGGGGACACTTTACTTTTTTTACTATATACTATTTACTATATATATATATATATATGTATAAATTATATAATAGTAATAGTACTTATACCATACTTAACTTTACTATATATAGTAGATTCTAGTGACAATTTATACTATACTCTATTAGATACTATTAGTAGTACTACTAGTACTATTAGATCTAGTCTAAATTAAATATTGAATTATTTACTTATATCTAGATCTAAAACTAAGACAAAAGACTAAAATAAAAAAAAAAGAATCTCCTAGTTAAGTTACATTAAAATTAAGTTAAGTTTACTAGATCTAGTAATACTTAAGTCTTATACTACTATTAGTAACTAATGATTAATACTAGTGACTAGTGTGAGTCAGTGTCGAGATTCTGTAAAAGATTCAGATTTAGTACTAGTTAAGCAAAATTCTTTACCTGCAGCTATACAGAAACACACTGATGTTTAATAAAAGCAGCAAAATGTAGATTTAGATCTATAGAAGCAAGGAATTAATCAGGATTTAATCTAGATCTATCAAGCAGCGAAACTTGCTTGCTAGAAATATAATGAACATGTTTATTTTTCTTGCCTGGAATAGCGGCCATTATATGGTAAAGGTCAAAAGGCTTTCTAGTGACCCGTGCATCCTCTAATTTATTCTCCTCACTATTATTAAAATTCTCCAAATTACATAGATCGAAATATTTATTGGTAAATACATATATATGTTAAAAATGTTTGTAAAATTTGTAATTAAACTTTTAGTTTGTACCTAAAAAAAATTAATTAAACTAGGATTTTAACTAAATTTTTTTTTTTTGAATTAAACTTTGGCCTAAACTATTTTTTTTTAGTTAAACTAAATGTTAGCAACTTTTTAGTTAACTTTAGCCCATCACTATGTCTAAGCCTTTTGAAAAACATCAATAAGTCCTATTAGTTGTGTTTCACATGTTCTATATTTCCTAAAGCCATGTTGGTATGGAGTAAGGACATTATGTTTATCTTAGTGGTTTATGATGTTGCTACATATTACGTGCTCTAGGATTTTACATGTGATGCTGGTTAGTGATACTGGTCTGTAATTTCCTGGGTCAAAGTTTTCTCTTTTCTTAAATGGAGGGGTGACATTAGCTTCTTTCCAGTCCCTTGGTACTCTGCTCTGGTTAAGAGATGCCTGAAAACGTATTTTGAACACTGGTGCTAACTCACTACTTAGTTTTTTGAGTAATCTAGCTGGAATACCATCAGGTCCAGATTCTTTATTCATCTGTTTAATGTTTGCTAATAGTATTATGATCTTCTTTTCTTGCACTTCTATATCTCCAATGTCGTCTACTTGGTAGTAATTAAGTAATATGTCTTTTTTTTGTCTCCTGGGGCTGAGAATGCTTATGCAAAGTATTTATTTAGGATGTTAGCTGTAGTTTTCATTATCATTATGTGTTAAGTTGTCTTCTCCTTTTAATGGTGCTATGCATGTTGTTTCCGTTTTCTTAGACTTAATGTAAGACCATAGATTTTTGTTGTTATGTTTAGATATTACATTGTTTCCGTTTTCTTAGACTTAATGTAAGACCATAGATTTTTGTTGTTATGTTTAGATATTACATTGTTTATGTATTCACTCTGCAGCAGTCTGCTTACTTTTTGGGTTAGGTGTAAAATTTTAACATACCTTTTATAAACTCTTTCTGCTTTAGTTTCTTTAAAATTTCTATATAGGTTTTCCTTCTGTTTACAAAGCTTCTTTAATCTATTATTTAACCAGCATTTATTTATTTTGTTTGATGTGTATTTAGTTGGTATATGATTTTCTGTACTGTTTTTAAGATAGTTTTCAATGAAATTCCAGAGGTCATCGACTGGTTGGTTAATGTCTTTTTCTGATAAGAATGTTTGTTGAAAGTTTAATGCAGCATGGTGTAGTTGTGTTCGGTTGCTTTTGTTCCAGAGTAAGATTTTTCTTTTGGGTTTTATAATGGCTACTGCTTTTATCTGTGTATTTTGATGACATCATGGTCTGATAGCTTCTACTAATCCAGGTCTGTTGGTTAAGAAGAGATCTAATGTGTTGTTTAATCTAGTTGGTTTTTTAATGGTTTGATCTAAACTTTGGTTGCCTAAAGTTTCTATGAAAAGCTCCTTTATGTTCTAAAGGTTTGGGTGTTTTCTCAACAAATAACACAAAATTAGTGTTTAAAATTGTACTAATTTCTTAATGCTGTAAATGTTCATGATACCTGTACATAGAAAAAAAAAAAAAAAGAGAGAAAGTTCCCCTTTCAGACCTTGCAATCTATAGAGCTGATGATGTTAAAGACATCTGTTTTTTTTGGCTAATGGCTAAGATGTGTGTCTTGTGGCTAGCACAGCGCCCAAATTCCTTTACTTTGCCCCCAAAAAGGTCAGGTGGCCATTAGAGTTGGGTGGACTCGGAGCGCCTTAAAAATCCCAGTATTCACCCCTAATGCTACATACCTGCAGTTAAATATCTAAATTCCTAAAGTGGCACTTACCTTTAGTATCTAGGTAAAAGAGTGTTAACAGTGCTTCCTCTCTGTTCTTATCACTATCTTTTGAGAAACTTTCACTTAAGGCTTGTGTAAAGTATTTTCAAACTTGGTAAGATGAGCTTGAAAATGACTAGTCGCTTTAGTATCATCAAAGTCACCGTCTCTATAGAGTCTTAAATCTGAAACAACAAAATTGTAATTATTTGTTTCTTTTACATGTTTTGGATTTTCCTATTCATAGTTGAAAATAGTTTTACAACCAAGCCAAAACCTTTCACAGAACAGCTGGGGATTTCGGTGAGTCCAGTGTACATACCACATGACCAATTAATAATAAGACTTGGATTAAAAAAAAATAAAAAAATTTATTTATAAAGCACTTTGAAGATCAATTTCAAAACAATGAAAGCTATTAGCATTTTATTTATATTATTTTGGGGATAAAATAAAAATGCATATATATACATCATAACAAAAGATTTTTCACAGACAAGAAAAAGTAAAAAATGAATATGCAAGTGTTAACATTATAAAAATAATGACACAAGTAGTTTGTCTGTATGCACAGGGGAACGATATTATAATTATATCTATTATCTTGGGTGTATAATAAATCATATATATTGACTTTTTTTTTTACAAAGACAAAGCTTTATTCTCTACTCTAGCAGTCTAGCCGGAAAAGGTCCTGTACCTAAAAAGCCTAAGCTAGGGGAGGGGCTAGCTAGAGTTAGAGACACTAGTCGTGTGTCTAGAGACACTAGAGTAGATACTAAAATACCTAAATCTAATTATTAACTTTCATGATTATGTCGCAATTTATCATGATATCACTATCAGTTATGTCACTTTTTTATGAGTCTTTTAATAACTTTTATCAACCTTTAATTTTATGTTAATAAAGAAGTCTACTCTAGATCTAATTACTAAACTAGATTCTCTAAATACTCTAGATTTATCCTATACTCTTAAGCCAGCAATTCTTGTATATATATATATTTATAAATATATATATAAATTTTATTTCGAAAACGGCTCTAACGATTTTCTTTAAAATTTCAAGGCATGTGCGTATTAGTGAGAAAAAAATTCTGAACTCATTGGCCACATCGGGAAAACTCGAGTTTGACCGTTATATCGGTTTGAAAAATGTCTCATTATCGAAAAATTTATTTTGGTTTGAAGGTTTTATGAATGAAATGGAGAATTTATGAATGAAAGTTTTTCCATGACGTAAACGGAAAAAACGCTGCTTACGTCACTAGGCTTACCTTACTACAATGCAAACAAGAACGAGTTTTAAAGTATCAATGGACCTAATTAAACATTTGCGCACCATCTTATTGAAGATTGATTTATTATAGAACTATGGAAGGAAAGTAATGAAATTAAATGTGCCGATGTATGATTAGTTATTGCGTTTTAAGTGCTTAATAAATTGTTTACACTTTAATTGCGTAGAGCGGTGTAGATTCCTCATTAATCTTCGGATTTGATGTCAAGCCTTATTATAATTATTATTTTGCTGGTAAAATTATGACCATGTGTTCATGCTTCAGTGTCTAATGTCCCGTACCAAAACAAAGGAAATGGTGATTACACAGTTGCTCTACACCTTACTAAATCACACTGAACAAGATATCTAGCTAGCAGTCAACGGGTTTGCGTACGCTGCAGCCACTTTTGATTTAACTATAAACCTCAGTAAAAAACTTGGGGTTAGGGTGTGGTGATGAAAGGCCTATGAGATATCTGAATGGAGGGATGTGTAAAAGCAGGCCATATCCTTCCATGGGCTGTAGCACCAGTAGCACCACTGGGATAGATGGATGGCAAAAGCCGGTATGAACTTCTTATAGTCTGACAGTCTGGTTGAGCAGGGCGCATATCCCGTAAAATAATCTGAAGAGTTTCTTTAGTGTTCTGTTTGTTCTATATGTAATTGTACATGGCGATTAAATATCAAGTCTCTTAAGTCCTCCTACCGTCTAGACAGCGTAAAACTATCGTAGGCCTACTATTATTGGCTTGGAAGAAAGTCTTTGCAGTTTTACCCAATAACGTAGAAATTTGCGTCACTCGATGTTTCGTACTAAAGCCATCATTGAATATACTAATTCCAAAATTAAATGTCTGAACGTACCAATTTACATATAGAACAAACAGAACACTAAAGAAATTCTTCGGGTTAGTAGTCTTTATCCGATCGTTCATTTTCGTAATTATAAAAAAAATCCCCAAATGACTTCAGGTATATAATATAAAACCTTTCTTATGAAATTATTTTACCGAGCAAGGCTCGGCCACCAGATATTATTTAAATATTAACTAGACCTAGATTCTAATTCTAGATCTATATTGACTATACAAATATAATAATAATTATTATAATATTAATTTTAATATATATAAAATATAACTTTAAAAAATAAAAGTTAACTTTAACTAGTAGTAGTGACTAAGTCATCGTGACTAAGTGAGTACTAGATCTAGATGATAATAAAATAATATTTAATATCATGACTCAGACTCATGTCTCTCATGATACTAGAATTTACTAGAATCTAGATCATTAGACTTAGTAGATCTAGATCATGATAAATAAAATGATGATTCATTGATTGATGATAGAAATACACACAGTACTAGATTAGTAGATAGTATCTAGATCTAGTACTACAGTCTACACTCTTAATAAGTTAATTAACTCTACACATATTCACATATGATATCTATTCTATATACTAGTACTACTAGTACTAAAAGATCTAGTAGCCAGTACTACTACTACTACTAGTACTAGTACTCCTCAGTACTAGTAGTAGTACTAGTACTACATCTACTAGATCTAGCTGATTAGAGACTAGAGTTGACTAGATTTAGAAATCTAGATTTAGATATCTTAAATATCTATACTAGAATCTAGATTGACTAGATCTATTCTAAGTAATTACTTTTACCTTAATTTTTAATGAATGTCATGGTAATGAATGTAATGATGAGTGTGTAAAAGAAGTTTTGAAAAGTCAATGTCACTGATCTATGTAATAGAACTAGAATTTAATTTAAGGGGGTCATCTACCTTGAAAACTTTTTTTTTTGTTTTTAACATTTTAGGCTATTTAATGTATTTAAGTGATGTATATGATCATGTCATAGGAACACATAATATGCCTTGAAAATTATTTTTTTTATGAAATTCAACTTTTTTCATCAAAATGGGGGGTCAAGGGGTCAAATTACCTAATTTCTAAGAATGTGTTTCTGAAATAACTATTATAGCTACAGGTCTGAAATTTTGTATATTGATAGTCACCATATAACCTTACAGGATGACAGAGAGACATTTTGAAAAATGTATATAGATTTTTTAAAATATTTTTTTTTATTTACCCCTCTTCTGCGGACAGCGTTTTCAGCCATGGTAACCAATTAAAATATTTTTTACTCTTTTCCTGTAAACATTTTTTGACATTTTCTTCTGTCATCCTGTGCTAAGACCATATTTAAACATGTATACCAAATATTATTATGATTGATTAGATAGTTTTTGAGAAAAGTGATTCTTAAGAACACATACCCCTGGAAAATTGAGGAAAAATAAAGTTTCAAAGCGAGAAAACAACAAGATTTGTAAATTTAAGGCTATAAAAAACTCTTTTATTTAGCAGATATGATATTTAAGAAAAGAAAATATACAAGCACCAATTGAAATTCTGCCTAATTATTTTATAAGATGACATTTGTGCAACCCCCCCCCCCCCCGCTTTCCTTGAAAAATTTAAAAATTTTTAAATTACACTTTGAAAAATTAGAATAATATTAATTTACAAGTGATTACTTTAATCAGCATAAAAAACATACAAATAAGAAAAAAATGATAGCTAAATAGTCAATATATGCAAAACAATTGATAAATTATATTAATAATGAAATAAAAAATAACTTTTATTAAAAAAAAATTGAAGATAATTTTTTACATTTTTCATCAGAAAAATCATTATTTGTAATAGAAGAAAAAGATATTTTCAAATATATACATACACAAATATATACATACACAAATATATACATACACAAATATATACATACACAAATATATACATATACACAAATATATACATACACAAATATGGTTCAACAAATACAAATAAATGCCTTTATAGACAGAAAAAAAAAACTTTTCCAAAAGAAAAATCATTATCAATCATAAAATAAAATATAAAAATACAAACATATACATACATAAATGAATATGTATAGTCATATATACAAATGTGGTTCAGGCAAATACAAATAAATTCAACTTGCAGGCAGAAATATGGCAAAAAAAATTTACAATTACAAATTCTAAGACTACAAGTCAGCACCTCCAGGTATATACTGCGCACATCCTTCAACTAACTCAATCCTTCTTCGTTCCTTGTCTATCGCATTCTTCCTCAGCTGTCTTCTAAGATTCTCATTATTATCTAAGGCTCGCTGAGCCTTAGATACTCGCATTGTGTCCCGCTTTGATCCCAATTTTTCAGTATGAATACCCACATACAATTTTAAGAAATCCAAAAAATATTTTGACGCTAACGATCCCATGTTGAACTCCCCAATCCCAACAGAAACAGACACCTCAACACGTTGCTTACCAATAAAAAGGTGTTTTGGGCAACGACTCCAAATAAGAGCATGCGCAGACTCATTGGCGTTTTGAGTTTGCCCTTCTGTGCACCTTCTGAGCAGATCATCCTCGGTTAGTCTCTCATAAACTGGCTTGATGTGTTCGGCTACCAATGGAGAGAGATATGTGGATATCATCTCTTGATGGGAAGCAGCTGGAACACCAAGTGCTTCAGCTCGTTTGAAAAAGCACCAGGACAGTGATCCTTCAGGGCAGCAGCTATGGTTCCATGACTCATCTGAGGAGGTGCAATGATAGTTATATGTAGCCCAAACTGCCTTACGCATTTCAGGAACAGTAGTGAATGAGCGCAGAGCCTTGGTGAAATATTTTTGTAGGGCTGTAATTTTATTTTGAGTACCCGGGTAAGCTTACCTCTGCCATTGCCTCCAAGAGTTACTTTCTGTTTTTTTGCAGTGTCCACAACATTTCGTAGAGCTGTACCTAAACGCTTGCCAACATGCTTAATACACTCGCGCTTTTCCACATTTAGACCCATGTATGGATTGGACTTGTGGATTGCTTTGATGGTGTTACTATCACCATCGGACACAACGGTTCTGTAGCGCAGCCCAAATGTCTCAATGGATCGTGAAAACATGATAAGAGCTGCCTGCTGCTCCATGCTACCACTAGATCCAGTGTGGTTGACATTGCATGACGGCTTGTGAAGCTGTTGCCAAGCCACAAACTGTTCATTGGTAATGACTTTTTTGTCTAGTTGATCTTTTTTTTTTTTTGCTGCAAGCATGGCAGTATTTTGACATGACCTGGAAGTCTATTATAGGACCAGTTCGATTGTCAATGACACATCCTACACCATAGTTAGACTTGTGTGTCCTCTGGTCTGCCATGTGCCATCGTAAGAAATGTCGATGTCTACAATGCTGTTTCCTTCTTGCTCAGGATAGGCATTTCTTACAATGTGTGCTGTTTCAGCAAGGATTTTTTTAGTGTACAGTGTCGAAGCTCTATGGACTTCTGTAGTTAACTGTAGTATGGTGAGCATAGGACTTGCTGTGCATCAGCGGCATGTTCATATATCAGTTCAGAAAATTTTGTAAGTCCAGCATAGCCCATTGGCCATACCAGTCTACTATAATCATGTAACATATTGTAACGTCATTTCCAGTATAATTTTTTTTTTTTTATAAATCTATAAAATCTAGATCTAGATAATTAAATGAGACTTAATCTTGTGTTGGTCCACAAATTTGGAGAAGTGGTCAGGTGTCCAAGAGAACTAGATCTATATAGTATTTAAACGTTTGTAAACGCGCACAATTTGTAAACACCCATCGTACTTTTTTAATCACGGCGCTTTTATTGTAAAAGGAAAGGGAAAACTACTACATTGGTAATGCGCAGGCATCATTTCTGCTTAATTCCTGCACGTCTGCTATTTGCTGCTATCCAGACGATCAAAGTTACATGAGGTCAAAGACCATAGGTACGTGAACTTTTTTTCTTTCTGCTACGTAGGGAAAATGAAACCAGGTCAGGGATGATTGCTATTTTTAAGCATCCTGACGTATTAGCTATAGCAGACTTGTGTTTTAGGGTTGAAAAATGGTTGAAAAACACGCACTAAACATCCCAGATTATTCACTGAACAGAATTAGAAATAAAAGGGGGGGTGTTTACAATTATTGACAAATGTCATAGAGAAGAAAATGGAAACAGTAGTATCATATAATTATAAGAGTAGAGCTAACTATGACTAAGTTAGATCTAATTACTTTATTGATTTGATTTGTTTATAATACTTTTTTTTCTCTGTGACAGTCTAGATAGTGCCTACAAGTATCCAATACTTGATCATCTATGTCTATATGGCTTCAGAAAAGAAAGGAAAATATGGCGGGAAAATTTCAACAGGCATTGAAAAAGAAAGTAGAAGAAACTAATAGGAAGATGATTGTCACTAAACTACAAAGGATGAGGTTAAAAGAAAAAAAAAAAAGGAAATGCAACTAACAAAGTTGTGAAGGACAAGAAAAGTAGAAAAAAAAATGCACAAGCAAGTTAAAGAAAGGAAGAAACTAGAAGCTAAGAAAATTAACAAACTGAGTACTTCAAAAGACATAGATGAAGACAGTGATGAGACTCCATTATTAAGAAGGGAGATGGAAAAAGAGCTATCTGCTGGTGTTGGTGGTGCAACACAACTAACAAATCAAACTACAAAAGATCATTGCTCAGTGGCAAAAAGGTGGAAATATTTAGATCCTGTGAAATATGTGATTGGTGGCTTCATGCCAAAAAATTTGACAAGTGAAGAACTTGAAGATCTTTCTTTTGTGTGTTAATCATGTTGCTCAGATCAATGATCTTGACATTGGGTTTAAGGTTTATGTAAATATGCAAACTTTAATTGTATAAAATGAGTTAACATCTGGTGTATGTCTGTTTTAGTGAATGTAGTATGTGTATACAAATTTATATATGTAAATATCTAAATGTAAATATGTCTAAAAAAACAAACATTTCCTTAAGTTGCAGCTAAATAAATAATTAAAGGCTAAATGTGTATATAAATATGTAGACATTTTTTGTAAAATTGTTAAGATCAATTGTAAATATTGGCTGTATTATATTTGAAAATATAAATGTGAATATGTTTTAAAAAAACATTGCATTGTTATTGTGTTTTGTAAAATTGTAAAGATCAATTGTAAATATTGGCTGTGTATTTCTATATATAAATGTAAATATGTTTTAAAAAAAATTGTGTTGCTATTGTTTTATTTCTTTGAAATCAAATTAATAAAAATACAAAAATATTTAAAACAGAATCTAAATATTAAACAACTCCTGCATAAAGAAAAAAAAAAGAACATGTATTTTATATAAAAAAAAGGGGGGGGCATTAATCATGATATCACCTAAAATACTACAAGTCTAGGCAACCATAATTATACTCCAAACTAAATAAAAAGAAAGAATAGATGATGGATTAAATGTTAAAAATAACTTTAGATAGGAATCTTAAATGAAAATTATTTTTCAAAGCATTTTAATTAACGTGTTTACAATTTTTTCTCAGTGTATACATTTGTTGCACCTCGGGAAAATGGTGTTTCCAAATGTTGCCGACCCTACTGTAAGTTTACATGAATTTCAATATGAAAAATGTAATGCAGAGACTAAAAATAGACATATAATTAAAGATTAAAATTTGAAGATTTTCTGGGTACTTTCTTTTTTTCTCTAGGTATTGCCATTACTGAACTATAAATAAAAAACAAAAGATCGTGCCAAAGTGTTTACAAACGTTTAAATACTCAACATATAGGCTTGTAGATGTATATAGTCTACAGATCTATTTTTAAAGGTAACGGGTATTTCCCTAAACTACACTTCATGGAAATAGTGATAATGAGATCTCGATTATCTAGTTCGAGATCTATAAGTATATAGGCTAGGCCAGTATAGGCTATAGGGCAGTAGGCTTATTATAGATCTAGTCTAGTATCTAGATCTATTAGTTATTACCTTGTATATAGACTAGATGTGTAGATCTAGGCTAGATCTAGATCTAGGCTTTATTAAGGTAAAAAAAAGTGTTCAATATTTTAAATTTATCTATAAAAATAACAGTAACACTGACACTAGATCTATATAAAGTATATTATTATTAACTTTTATTAAACTTAACTTGACTAAGTTAACTAAGTCAAGTAGCTAGATCTAGATATATAATAATTATATATATATATTATATAGATCTAAGGATTCTAAGGCTAAGCCTAAGGCCTAAACTTTAACCTAAGTACTACTACTAGATCTATATAGTAGGCTAAGTAGTTAGTAGAGTCTAGATCTAGTAAGTCTAACGACAGTACTAACACTAACAGGTCTAACTAAACTAAGTCTAAGTAGATCCTAGTCCTAGAATGACCTAGATGATAGCAGATCTAGATTTCTACTATTCTAGTCTAGTAGATTTTTGTCTTAGGCCTACTACTACTAACTACTTCTAGATCTAGTTACTAGTACTTATACTTAGACTACATCTATAGTTATACTTTTACTTTGTTAATTTTATACTATACTTAACTTACTAGTATAGTTGTAACTATGATCTAGATATTAAAAAATATCAATTAATGTATTAAAAGATTGTGATAGTCACTTATATATATCTTATATTATAGTTAAATATAGTTTGTAGCCTATATCTAGGTCTTGGACTCTCTCTCTATATATATATTATCTATATAAGAGCCTACTAGATCTATTTTACTATTTAGTATTTATTATGATCACTGTCTGCAGGAGTGGCTTGCCGCTTGAAGTCTTAGTCTGGGCTAGCATAGCCTCTTAATTGTCTTAATCTTAAATTTAGATTCTATGATGGCAGTCATACACCATCATCATCTGTAGTTTATGCCTATTATGCTGTGCCAATTTTTGTAACAATATCCCCCCATTTCCAGGTCAGCAGATGTTCCTAATTGAAGAATATAAAGAGGGAGTCCAGTCCATTCTTTTATGTACCCCTATTGTCCAGCTTTTCTTTGGACGACCCTTTCTTTGTGCTCCATCCACTGTACCTTGAAAGATGACTTATTATTAGACAATGATTCGAGTCATAAAATATGTCTTACAAATATGAACAAACCAGCTCAAACCCTGTCTCTTCTCAATATTGACTTATTGAGGAGTACCTCCTTTTTCCAGCCAGATTGAGAGTGAATGTTGACTTGTAACAGGGCAAACTCATTTCTATTTCTTTCCCTGGTATCTGAATAAACCATTTTTCTGTAGCATTTACTCCCAAAGGCTTGGATTCTTCATTCAGTCTTCAGTATTCAACTTTCACAACCAGTAGAAGTACAACAATACAGCTTTTATTTTATGGCACCTAGATTGTGAATTTAGATAAGTAGTAAAAAAAAAAGTAAAGTTCCCCTTTCAGACCTTGTGGTCTATAGGGCAGATGATAATGGCCATCTGATTCTGTGGCCTGCAGTTGATGAGGGTTTCATGTGGCCATATGCAGCTCAACAACCAACCGCCTTTACTTTTCCCAACTAATGTCAGGTACCCACTATATATTATAGAGCTGGGTGGACTCAGAGGCGCCTGAAGATCCTAAAAATAAAAACCCCAGTCTTCACCAGGATTCGAACTTCGGACCCTGGTTAGGAAGTCAAAACGCTCTATCGTTCAGCCATCGCAACTCTGAATCTAGACAAGATCTATGTATATATCCATAGTTTGAGGGAACTCTGTGCTCATTACATTTCAAATGGCAGATCTGTTTCTTTGGCAAACGGGGTTAAGTAGCAGGTTTTTATGTGGCCAGCACAATGACCAAGCGCCTTTACATTCCCCAATGAAAGTCAGTACCCATTTGATTTGTGTGGTCTCTGGGGTGCCCTAAAAAAATCCTGAAATTCAAAATCCAAGTCTTCACCGAGATTCAAACTGAAGACGCCAGGTTTCGAATCCAAGCGCTCGTTTCAACCACCACATCCCCATTTCGTATTACAAATAAAAATTATTTTTTTTTTACAAAAAGATGTCTCCTGTGTTGTTTTTTTTTAGGGTATTATTAGTGTATAGTTGTAAAATGGTTTATTTTTATGAAAAAAAATAAAACACATGAAATAGCTGGGCACTGGGATTAACCAAAGGGCAGTAGGGGAGTGATGGGCATAAAGGTAGATGTACAGATCAAATAGAAACTAGAGCTGGACTGTAACAAAACGTTTATTTTTAATTTCTTTGCCATTAACGCTGACTAGCTAAAAATAGACAAATTTAAGAATAGAAACAACATTAAAAATTGAGTTTGGGAATTCCCTTTTTCTACATTTAAATTACCGGTATTACTCTATTTCTGTAATATATATATTAATAATCTATATTATATTTACATATATATCTAATAAGTTTCAATTATAGCTTTCAAACATTAATAATGATTTTTGACAATGATGTTATTTATAAGAAAGAGTAAGTCATTTTATAATAATTAACAATTTTATAATAGTTTATAAACTGCATAATATGTTAATGTCATTTTTTTTATATACATAGGTTTATGGAGAAAACTAAATGGCTGAGAGTCTACATCAACTGTAGGAAATGTGGTTCAATATTCATTTATAGATATAGGATTATCTGTGAGCACTGCCAAGAAGCATAGTAAGATTTTTTTTTTTTTATTTTTTCTTTCCGGCGTTTGCGAACCTTATGGGTCTACTAGTCCATTGAAGTTAAATACCGGTAATACAAGGTTTTAATTTATGGGTCAACTAGTCAATTGATGTTTGATAATTCAAGGTTTCAGTGAATATTTATATATGTAATATTCTGACAACTTTTTGAATTTTTCATCTGTATGCTTCAAATATTGTCCACCTTGATTTTTACCAATACTCAATTTGAAGCACTGATTTTAAAAGTATCTTTCTGATGATTGCACTTTGAAGTTGGTTTTTGCTTTTACAGTTACAATAAATTTTATTATACCATAGAAATTCAATTAATATATTCAACACCTCGATTTGATAGTTATAATCTGTATCATGTCTATCTAAAATTTAAAATCATATAAGCTTGGTATTGATGATTATTTAAAAAAAAAACATTTTTCCCACGTTGCAGTTATTGTAGTACGACCTGCCGTAGAGAGGATTACAATGTACATAAGAAATACTGTGAAGCAATGTATCCAGATGCTTCCAGGATATCCACAAGCTCTGCATTTGGGGAAGATCTTAAATCATTGAATGAACTTTTGCTTCATAGAGGTAATTCTAGTAGGCTTTGAAAACCTTTGCAATAATTTTTTTTAAACTATACTAATGCCTCTTAACCCTAAGCTTTGGTATTGTTGCTTATTTTTTAATGCAGCTTTGTGACTGAACACCTCATACTATTTTAGCTATGCATTTACTGCATACAGTAGCATGGCTAGGAATTTTCATCCTTTTGACCTCTTTGGGGGCCCTTGCATTTTTTCTAAATTTAATGTATAGAACACTCATTGGCCCTTGCATTTTTTCTAAATTTAATGTATAGAACACTCATTTGGGGATGCAATCATCTTCTTTTTTGAAGTAATGTCTGTATCATATAAGATAAGATTGACACCTGTCAACATTCATTATAGGTTTATAGAGTATCAGTTGTTGTTTTTTTTCTTTATATACTTTCTTTTAGATATATTTTGTGTGTGCATACTAAAGTAGACTAAATAAATTTTAGCCAAAAAGTTGCAGGCTTTGGTACAAATATTTTTTAAAGATAGCTGAATCTTAATAACAGTTGCTACTGTAGAATAAAGACAATCAAAGATGTCTTGGTATGAATAAAAAATAAATAATTAAACCATCATATCATGTCCATAGTATAATTAAAGTAGCAAAAACATGAGATGGTTTGGATACACATCCATCTTGCATCCCAGTGGCGCTACAGCCCATCCTTCCATTCAGATCTCTCCTGGGCCTTTCATCTCCACACCCTAACCCCAAGCTGTTGCTGATCTGCTTCCACATCATCTATCCATCGCATTCAGGGTCTGCCTTTGGGTCGCCTGCCTTTTGGTTTTTGCGTTTGAATACACTGCTATATATAATTCTTTAGTCAAATTTGTCCTGCAAAAAAAGCCAATGAATTATGAAAACTAAGACTCATATAAAGACAACACAACAGAAACATACACATAAATACAACAGACGCAACATAAAAGAGTTCATTCAGTGACTACACACAGGCATCTTGGTGCTTTTCACGTTCCCTGATCAAGTTGCGGTGATATAGTCTGATCAAGTGAGGTACGAAAGAGTTTTTGTAATGCTCCGTTCTTGTTTTGATTTATAGCAGTCACCCACTTCACGACCACTTGACGTAATTCTGATGGAGCGGGTGGCCGCTGTCTTCCAAGATTTTTTTTTATAAGACAAGAAAAGGTCAATAGCAGAAAAGTAGGTGGGCAATGAGAAGAAACTGAAGGATTAGTGGATGACATTTGATGGGACATTTTGTATGGGTGAGAGCAGTGTCTGCAGTGGATAGGTGTGACTTGTCAGCTGCATGAATCTAAAGGATGTTAGTTTATGCACTTGAATGTATGTGTCAGTTTATTATAATAATAAAAAATATCTAGTATATTTCTGCTAGTAGATTGTTGATATTTTGTTACAAGGTAATGTAGAAAAGTAGACTTACTTAGGCTTAGATCTTCTCGCTGTAACAAGCGTAGTGCTTTGTGAGGTGTTGGCTTGTCGTGTTTATGGATATAATCCTCTGGCACATTAAGTTAATGTGACTGAACAGGCAAATTATGGGCAACATCAAAATGTCCAGATATAATCTATTTATATAATTCTCTTCTTCTCTCCAGAGTTTTGTCGAGTAGCAAGAAGTAAAGGAAAGATCACTCTGAGGATAGTCCAAGAGAAAACAAGAGGGGGGAGGGGAGAGAACATGTAGTCACAAAATAGCAGGGCGGACAGTTGCGATATCACTATTTTTTTAAATTATTTCTACCTCATGTTAAAAAAAGGAGGGGGGGGGGGAATCTACTCTGTAGTAACTGTCGAGGCGACAGAACATGCTCAAGACTTTGGACACAATGGAAAGATCACTCTTTTATTTTTGCAATACGGATGGAGGGAGTTATCCTAGGTAATTTAAGAGGTGAAAAATAAATGACAATTTCGGTTTATATATTTCAGGAGATTTGTATGAGTTTTCAAAAGAATTTAATAATTTCCGGATATTTCCAGGACGTTTTTGTATATTTTGCAATTTCAGGAGATTTCCAGGACCTACTGTTAAATCGGCAGGAGGCCGCGGGAAATCTGTTATAAGTTATAAAATGGTTTAATTTAATAATTTATACACCTAAAATTAGCGCGGCTCCTATAAAAGTGAGGGGCCCACTGCGGTCGCATAGATTGCAGTGGCTTATGGTTGGCCCTGCAAAATAGCGGCATATGCTACGCTGCCGGTCGACTAGTCAAGATATAATCAAGATATAATCCTCTTGCACATTAAGTTAATAACTGAACAGGCACATTCTGGGCAACAACAATTTGTCAAGATAATTTTAATTTTATATACAATATTTATTAACGATGAAATGGGCCTAATGAAAAGAAAATTATTGACAATGTGAATGTTATGTTTTTGTTTAGGATTGTTATCATCACTACAGGCGCTGGGCTGGAAACTCTACTGGGAGAGGTATTACCACAATGGTCATGGAGCTGTTGGTGTAAACGAATAGTAGGACAAAGGTCCTTTGATGTCAGGACCTTTCTAGTGCCCTTTTTCCTTAGCTTTTATTTCCTGTGCTGTTTGATGCTGGCTCTCAGTTTGGGGGGGGGTAGACTACTTATGCTGAAGTTATCAATACTGTGAGCGGTGGCAGGTGGTAACAAGGCAAGGTGTGGCACTGAGGTGTAGCTCAAAGCACAAAGGCAGAGATACCTGTGGAAGGTATCAAGCTGTTAAGTAAGTTAACACTAATGACACAGATGTTTCATAGATGCTCTCCTAGGAAGGCAATTATCAAATTCATCTAATTGCTTGTGTGTCCAGATTTGAACATATATATAGTAACAATAACAATTACTAGAATAGTAGGAGATTGATATCAAGGGAAATGCCGTAATAAATAACATCAAAAGGATATGATCATTGAATAATAATTTGTACAACAGTAGTAAATGTGTTCCAGTGAGCTAAAAACAAAGTTTCTCTAAATCAGATTATTAAGCTGAGATATGTTTATACCCTGATACAAGGACAAAGTAATTAAAACTCGAATTCAACTCTAAGATTATAGAACTTCTCTTCGCAAAGATAGTTTTATGCTTTAGCACATGAACAAACTAATTATAGTCCATTCATTTCATA
>JADKLZ010030129.1:0-12526 GCA_021533235.1 Biomphalaria straminea | reverse complement strand
TTTTTATTGTTTTGCCTTTAGTCTTCGTCAGACATTAAATGAAGGTAGTAAATACAGCAGTGTTGACCTTCACCTTATGTTGACCAATGTCCAACATTGTCAAGCCATTGTCCAGCAGCTTTTAGTGTCTGAAACTGACCTTTTCTTTTCAGTAAGCTGTTTGTATTTTGTTATTTTTGTATGTGCGTGTGTGTAAAAAAATGGGGAGGAAAATATTTTGTACAATCTCAATATGGAAAATTGTCTGAAGTTTAAGGATGAGTGTTTCACATGATTACGCAAATCAAGATGCGACCTGCATATGTTTCCGCATTTCGTGTAGACAAAGCTGTTGTCCGCCGGCGGTCAATATAAGTTTTCTTTTCGTCTTCTGTGGCTGTCTTTAATAAGGGCTTTTCTTAGTTCTTTTCCTAATATTCATAAACGATCTAAATCAAAACCTACCGAGAGAAAAGTTAAAACCAGCATGTATGCAGACGACCTTGCCTTAATTAGCACAGAAGAATATGTAGTAACATCGAAATTTCGATTACAAGATGCTCTCGACGAACTCAATAAATGGTCCATCAACACAAAAAAGACAACATATACCATATTCTCACTGTCAACAAAACAACAAACAATAAAATAAACACTAGATAAGGAAGCTTTAGAAAAAAAAATGACAGCCCTACATATCTTGGAGTCACCTTTGACCCGAGACTAACCTGGAAAAAACAAATTGATAAAACACAGAGTAAAGGCATCAAGAGACTATCTCTCTTGAAAAAATTAGCTAGCACAGATTGGGGAGCAAATCACAACATCCTGAAAAAGACATATACCAGTTACGTAAGACCTGTACTAGAATATGGTGCCACAGCATGGGGCTCAGCAGCCCAAACCAACCTAAGAAAAAAAGACAAGGTTCAAAATATTGGTCGAAGGATGACAGGAGCAATCAAAACAACACCATTAGAGCTATGGAGGAAACCGCTGCCCTGATCCCTCTGGATCAAAGAAGAAAAATAAAAATCATATCCCAATTCACTAAATTGGAATCCTTGAATTCGCACTCAGAACAAAAATGTCACTAAAAAACGTCTCAAAAGGACAGGAATCTCTTAACCTAAAAAAAAACCCCACCAACTTGAAAAAAACAACAACTCTGGAATCCTCGATACACCCTGGGACGAAAACTCTCTTCCTACTATAAGGGAGAATACCGACCACGTCCTCCAACACTTTACTAAGAGGCCCGTATAAGACATTGGTCCCGAAACATCCCAATAGAAAGAAAACTATATGGAGAGCTCCTTGATTTGGAAACCATTGCGCAGTTCATCACATATATTGGTCTAGTCATCTGAACACTCCAAAATAACAATGAGAACGAAGAAGTTCTTCTATGTTTAGTTCTTATACTGCAACTGACTCATTCCTCAATGAGTAGAACGTAATCATCTTATTTTTTGAAGTAACGTCTGTAACATATAAGATAAGATGTCTAATTCATAAGAAATACTGGGGGGAATCGTTTAAAAGTTCATCTTTGTGATATAAATTTTGAGCTTTTAGCTACACGTATATTTGTGTTCTAATGTTTTACCCCTTAATATCCTTGAAGAATACATTGTCCAGCTTGTTTGAAAGTTTGTCTGTCCACGCCAATATCTTGACCAAGAAAATTTACCAGATTGATGACAAAAATATTTCGAAACCAACAGTTCAAGACAACTTCACGGCTTCGTGTAGGTCCTTAACAAGTAGGTCTTTAGTGAAATGTTCAATTAATGTATTTTCACTTGAACTCAAGGATATGTAGACTCTATATCTAAAGAAATAAAATTGATACATACGTTTTAATGAAGTAGCGGTCTGTATGAGATAAAGGCTTGCCATGGCTACTCTGTGAAGTTGAATGATTACCTACCTAGTCGTACTTGTTAATTAGACAGTATATTGAATGTAGTAGGTCTGATACTGTCTGTGTTAGTCGATTTTATTTTATTTTTTACAGATATTGACTTTATAATGTAGACGTACTGTGCAGTAAGACAAACATAATTCTTCATAACTTCCTAATTGTAGTTGACTCCAGAACTGACCATAGGAATACAACTGAGTTGGAAGGTCAGCATGTCAAAGGTCGTCGTAGTATCATTGATTCGACTGTAGTGATCTCTGGACAACTTCGTTTTGGAGACGTCGTTGGTCTAACAGAAGCAAAACGTTCTCTACAAGATTCAATAGTCTTGCCTTCCATTTTCCCGCATCTGTTTACAGGTAACACTTGCTAGTCATTAACTTTACAGTCCCGGCTTTGGACCCCAACTTACTTCTCACCCACCATCTTAATTATTTTAGAATTTTTTATTTTACAATTGTTTTTTTTAGTTTATGATTAATTATGTGTTTTTATATTTGTTTTAGCTGAATTAGATTTATTTTATTATTGGGAAGAAAAAACTACCTGAATATTTTTTTTCTTTTTTTTTATATTATTGCCAAATGGCCAGGTGACCTGGTCTTGAAAGAGGCAGGATCACCTGGGTATTTTTGGGACGAAGCGGTAGTTGGCGTGTTGTTGTTTTTTTACCATGGATGGTTGCATGCCCCGCTTCTGCTTTTGGAGTATTTTATAATTGATATTTATATTTAAGAATATTTTAATTGATTCTAAATCTTAAGACAGCCCATTTATCCGTTTGAGACCATTTGGATCTCTTTGTTTTTTTTTCATGATGTAGGCCTATATTATTTTGGATGGTTCCAGAAGTTTGAATAAAGTTCTACGTTACGTATATTAAATATTATTATGGTGTCCTGTGATATATCTGTATGAGATTAAAGGAAAACTCCGATAGTTTTTCATCTACACCCTTCCTATGCTAAAAAAAGTAAATCAATCGTGTGTATCTGATTTTAACAAACTGGTCAGTGTAAGAATAGCCTAGGCTACGTGTAGTCGGTCATCGGGTCACGACAATTCAACAAATTGATAGTGCTTGTTGTGTGTTTAGTGGACATGTGAGAGAGTATAGTGGTAGTGGTTAGTCAAGAATGAAAAATTACTCTTATCGAGTATTTTTTCTTTACTCACAAAATCTCGATCTAACTGCATAGTCTTATATCTGCTTTATTGTATGGTTTTCCGTTATACAACAAGTCAATAGATTAAATTAATAGGTTTGTTGACGTTACGTAGAAACCCGAAGAAAATTTGTCTGTTTTGAATGCGCAGAACAATAACACCAGAAAAACATCAATTACTAAGTTATTATTGAAAAGGAAATCGTGAAGGCCTTTGGCAAATCATGCCCAAATTCGGCTGCCCTGACCAATTTATAACAATGGTGCGTCAATTCCATGATAATATGCAGGCAAGAGTTCAAGACAACGGAGACTACTCCAAGCCTTTTCCTGTCTCAAATGGCGTGAAGCAGGGCTGTGTGCTGGCACCAACACTTTTCAGCTTAATGTTTACCGCCATGCTGAAAGATGCCTTTTGCAGAGAAAGCTTTGGAGTTGACATACGGTATCGCACAGATGCAAGCTTATTTAATGCTCAGAGACTCAAGGCAAGGACCAAGGTAAACTTCGACTGCATCAGAGACCTGCTATTTGCAGATGACTGTGCCCTAAACGCTGCAAACGAAGAAGACCTTCAAAAGAGCCTGTCCCTCTTCGCTAATGCCTGCACAAATTTTGGACTCACCATTAATGTAAAAAAGACAGAAGTGCTGCATCAACCTCCTCCAAATAAAGCTGTTACAGAACCAAACATTCTCATAGCTGGCCAGAAACTAGCGAATGTCAAAAAATTTGTCTATCTTGGAAGCACCATATCAGCAAGCGCCAACCTAGATGATGAGGTTGACTTCCGTATTGCTCGTGCCAGTGCTGCATTTGGCAGACTTCAAGAGCAAGTGTGGCAAAGGAGAGGACTCAGTTTAACCACAAAACTGAAAGTCT
Organism: Biomphalaria straminea; assembly: GCA_021533235.1. Classification (NCBI taxonomy): domain Eukaryota; kingdom Metazoa; phylum Mollusca; class Gastropoda; family Planorbidae; genus Biomphalaria; species Biomphalaria straminea. Next base: position 8,572 of record JADKLZ010030129.1, on the reverse strand, counting down.
ACAGTGCTGTAGTTCTCCCGTCACTCCTATACGCATCAGAGTCATGGACCTTGTACTCCCGCCACACCAAAAAGCTAAACTCCTTCCACCTACGCTGTCTAAGGAGTATCCATAAGGTGCGTTGGTCTGACCACATACCAGACACAGAAATTTTAAAGCTGTCCAACATGCACAGTATCAATGCGACAGTAAAAAGGTCCCAACTACGATGGGCGGGTCATGTAGTCCGCATGCCAGAAAATCGCCTTCCCAAGAGACTTCTGTATGGAGAGCTATGCACTGGAAAGCGCTCTCAAGGCGGCCAATACAAGCGCTACAAAGACACCCTCAAGAGATCTCTCAAGGAATGCGGTATCGACATTCATGGCTGGGAAGCACTAGCTCAAGATCGTTCCGCATGGCGAGAAGCTGTGAGTCTCGGAGTCTCAAGTTTTGAAGCAAGTAGAGTGGCCAGTGCGATAGAGCGCCGAAACAACAGAAAGCTGAGAGAAAAAGCAGGCCCACCTGCAACTGACAAAACTCACCCATGCCACATTTGCGGCCGGCTTTTCAAAGCGAAGATTGGACTACACAGCCATCTTCGAGTCCATAGGAAGTGAGAAATGTGCTCATCTTCGAACACGAAGGAGGAGCTACATTGAAAAGGAAATAAAAAGAATAGTAGGCCTATATTCATTTTCTGTAAATCAAAATATTTCCAAAACCTTCGGAGTTTCCCTTTATATAGATATACACAAGTACAGCCAAAGCTACAAATAGAGCTGTAAATCGAGACAGGGCTATGTCACTATAGATTGCTATAGATCAGTGGTCTTCAACCTTTTTTAACCCACCGCCCCTTTTCGTATATTTTCTCTTTAAAAAAATCTCCAGCGCCCCCCTAACGGACATATAATGTAAAAAAAAATATTTTTTAATCAGAAGGTAAGTTGTACTAAAAGAACATGTATTGATTTATATTGGCATTGTAACTTACATATTTTTAATTAATCTTAAATTATTAGTAAAAAAAATAAAAATAGCTTAAAGGATATACATACAAAAAGTTAAACTGATAGTCTTTAACGTTTTTTTACATTAAAAATATCAATATTAAGGAAAACCAAGAAAATAATATACAAAAGCATAATAAGACCAGCAGCAAGTAATCAAGTGAAACCCAGACAATAACAAAAACAGCCGAAAATCTACTAAATACTTGGTAACGAACAATTCTTATGAAAATTTATACTGCTATACAAGATAAACAGGGTGGAGGACACGCACTAACCATGTTATATTTCAATTGTATGAATACCCACCGATAGTGACAGAAAAAAAAAAAGAACAGACTACGTTGGGCAGGTCACCTTGAAAGAATACCAGATAACAGAGGAAAGAAAATTTTATACAGGCGAAAACCAAAAGGCAGGCGACTCAAAGCCAGACCCCGAAAGCGATGGATTGATGATGTGGAGGCAGATCTGCAACAGCTTGGGGTAAGGGCGTGGAGACGAAAGGTTCGGGAGAGCTCTGAATGGAGAGATGTGTTGAAGCAGGTCAAAGCCCTCCATGGGCTGTAGCGCAACTAGTATGGATGAGTGGATGTTAAATTATAGAACAGTACTATTTTTTTTTACATTAAAATTTTACATTTAGTCTTATATTTAATAAAAAAAACAATTCATCACACATAAGTAAGCTTGAACTAATGGGAACCGTGTGCCTCATGCAGTTTAACAATGTTAGAAATGTCAGGCTTTAAATTAGTCAAAGCAAGGCGTAGGTCTCCTCTAGTGGCTACATCAAGTCTATTTCTTTGTTCACTCATTATGTTTGTAACGGCACTAAATCCAGTTTCAGCCATATAAGTTGAATAGCTAAGAATAGCTATTCCATTTTTTACCATAATTTTGGGTATTTGACAGGAACAAATCGCTGCAGCCACATCTCTTCTGTGCCTCCTCTTTTGAAATTCATTTGACTGGTGATACCATTTTGTAACTCTACCATTTCTTCCTGCAAATCAACTTGAACATCGGTGACAGATGTTTAAAAAGGATTAATCATCCATGTTTCAATTTTTAAATTTATGACATCCTGGAAGCGAGTTGCCATTTCTTCCTTGAGTATTTTCAGGTGAGTAGCATAGACGTCAATGTCCTCAGGCAGTAATTCATTAGTCAACAAAGCGAGTTCTGTGAGATTGTAAAATTCCTCTCTGGAAATATTGTGGTAAAAGAGATTCAATTTCTCAATATATCGATAAGGGTTAACTTCTTTCCTTGCAGCTGCAAGTTCATTTCATTCATTTTACGATAGATCCCTGCCATGTAAAATAAATCTTTTTTAACCTTCTTCAAGTCATTGAGATAAATCTTCCTGTTGCTTGAAAAATTTCAAAATTCTATTGAAAAGTTCAGCAAAACGAGCAAGACAATTCCCTTTGGAAAGCCAGCGAACCTCAGTGTATAAAAAGAGTTTAACATGTTGCTCATTATTTGTTTCACACAGATGTTGAAAAATGCGCTCATGGGTTTTTAATTTATTTACAGTTTTTATAATCAGATTTAAAGATGAATGAAGTTGTGGGCTAAGTTGTTTAGCAACAAGATGTTGCCTGTGAATCACACAGTGAATAATAAACATTTCTGGATTTTCTTTTTTCAAAAAAATTATGAAGCCTTTGTGGCGTCCAACCATTGATGGTGCTCCATCACTTGCACAAGTTACTAAATTTTGCAAAGGTATTTCATTTTTTGCAAAAAAATTTCTTTACTAAAGGTAAAAACAGACTCCCCTTTTGTGTCACTGATAAGTTTTTCAGAAAAGATAAGCTCCTCATTAACACTGAAATCATCATCAAAATATCACACATAACCAAGTAATAATGAAGAATTATCAATCAATATTGACTCATCTATTTGCAATGAAAATTTGCTAGTTTGAAGTTTCTTTAAAAGTTGTTGCTTCACATCACTTGCCATTACACCAATCCGTCTTTGAATCGAAGTGTCACTTATCGGTAATACTTTCAAAACCTAATTGGGATTTTGATGCATCACTGTGGAAATGACTTCTCTTAAAGCTGGGATTATCAATTTTTCACCAACGGTGACTTTTGATTTTTTGCAATTAACTCTGCAATTTTGTAAGAGGCCATCAAACCGTCTTCTGCTTTGCTGTTTTTTTTAAATATTGTTTGAATATTCGAGCGTTTTTTTAATTGCTCATGAATAGTTTTGAAATACTTAATGGACTTGTCCTTTTTGTCAGGATGCAAGGCATTCATATGTTCCTGATGCCGACTTGGTTTCATCGCCTCATTGGAAAATGTTTTCAAGCAAAGTAGACACAATGGAATACGTTTATCTTCAGGCGATTCTATGAAACCCATGGATAGATAATTTGCTGAATACTGGCGAGTTTTTTTCTTGGTCGACATTGTCAATGCTTTCACTGTAAAATGAACATTACACTCATTTATTTTAACGCTAGCTTTATTATTTAAACCAAATAGCATAAACATTGTTTAATATTATTTATTATATAACTATGTTACTGTAGATATAATAAACTATAATTTAAAAAGCTTATTACCTTGTTTATTTATCAATCTACAAACTGTTTTAAGCGCTTAAAACTGTGAATAAAAAAAAACGACACTTCCTGCTGCAGTAAAAACAAAAATAGGAATTGGTTTTATAAATCATAGAAACAAGGAATTCCCGAACTCTAAAAATAAAATGGTTTTTTGTCTATATACTTCGCCAGTGCTGCTTTGAAGAAATTGTACTACGTTGAAAACGTTTTTCATTTGTTTTCTTTTGTTTCTTCTCTGCGCCACCGATTGCCCCTTATGTGTTCAGCGCCCCCTTACCGCCCACTTTTGTGCCAATCGCCCCAATACCGCCCCTTTGGCTCCCAGCGCACCCCAAAATCTTGAAATCGCCCACAAGGGGGCGATATCGCCCCCGTTGAAGAACACTGCTATAGATAAAGAGACAATTCCAGCATCAACAGTCGAGCCTCCAGAATTAACCTAGATAACGACCAAAGTTGAAGCGGGCGCCAGCCCGCCTACACACTCCTCACATCTTGTGACACATGTCCTTATGCTCTTATTGGTTAAAGGCATTTCTTCAAAATAAGAAAATAATTTCTTTCTCAGTTTTTTTTTCCAGGTAACTTTGTGTTGTTTTTTTTTTAGGCTTACGGGTTAAATTTTATGCTCCAAGATAAACTCAAGTTACTCTGAAAAATACAGGACATTTCTTTTACATCGGCTGGACATTTTTATTTAGTGACTTTTGTTAACTCCGTGTTCCGCTATCTGGGAAAGAGCCAATGTTCTTATAGCCTACGAATCATCTAATTAAAACATCTTAGATTAGAACATGGGTTTAGTTTAGTACTCCACCGGCGTTTGCATGTATTTATCATATTTGGGAAGCGTTCAAATATCTTTTTGGGATGAGACCTTCCAAACTTCCACATTTTAATACAACATAAGCCTAACATAAACATCAACTCTCTTGTATGTCATGTATAGGCGTATGTCAGGGGTTCTCAACCTTTGGGTCGCGACTCCTTTGGGGGTCGATTGACGATTTGCCAGGGGTCGCCTCAGACCATTGAAAATATGGATTGTTTACTCTTCTATTACTGTATGTGTGTTTGGGGGAGGGGATCGTAGCAGAGTGATGGATTGTAAAAAGGGGTCGCCGAGCTTAAAAGGTTGAGAAACGCTGGCGTATGTGGTGTCAGCACAAACCCATGTTTGATTTTTACTTTAACTTTAGGTGGTAGGAAACCTTGGAGAAGAATTTTGCTTTATGGACCTCCTGGGACCGGAAAGTCTCGCTTGGCTCAAGCTGTCTCCACCGAGGTCACAGCCACCTTTTACTCAGTGTCCAGTACTGACCTCTTGTCCAGTTGGGTCGGAGAAAGTGAAAAGTAGGACAGTAGTTGGTAACAAATAACAGAAAGACAATAGAGAGAACAGTCACAATAAAACACCACAATATTTTTACTAAATCTTTAAAAAAAAAAATATAATTTAACTGTTTTCTCACGCTTAAAAAAAATCTTTATATATTATTAGAGTCAAAGAGTTTTGATTAACTGCACTGGCTCGCTTCGATTATTTGATGTTAAAATCAATTAATCTAGAGACCATGGTTTAATTCTATAAATATAAATATTTTTTTAAAACACCTTCAGATGAGTGCACAAAAAAAAAAGGAAATCCATATTGTACCATTAGGTCTATTTATTCAATACAAATGTGGAGCAGTGATTTCGTAGGGGGCGCGGTGGTTACGTGGTAAAGCGATTGGCTTCCAAACTGAGGGTCCCAGGTTTGAATCTTGATGAATACTGGTATTTTTAATTTTGGGATCGTTAGGGCGCCTCTGAGTCCACCCAAACATTTGTCCCTGAGACCCTGACATTAGTTGGGGACAAATAAAGCCGGTTGGTCGTCGTGCTGACGACATTCAACCATCTTTGATCATAGAAAGATCATAGATGATCTGCCCTATAGATTGCAAGGTCTAAAAGGAAAACTTAAACTGAGTTCGCAACCGAAGCTTTAACAATAATATAACAATAAAGCGCTTCACACTAGTATTTATGCTATACGATTTATTTCCTTTTTTATATATTCAAAATTTTGTCTACTGAAAGGTTGATCAAAGAACTTTTTACTGTCGCAGGCAGTCAGTCCAATCAGTCAGTGAGTTTATTAACCATTTAAATAGTCTTCTTTTAAAGTGATTTCAGCGTCCTTCTGAGATAATGTTTACTGTATGGTGCTAGACCTCTATTTCATGTTCAGACTATGTACAATGTGTGTTCTGTTTGTGTATGACTCAGGTAATATTCATTGATGAAATAGACAGCCTTTGTCGACAACGTAATTCTCGCGAAGATGAAAGCAGTAGGCGGGTAAAGACTGAGTTACTGCTCCAGATGGGTGGACATAATCAAGATAAAGTCTTCTTACTGTGTGCTACCAATTGTCCCTGGGAACTGGACACAGCATTCCTGAGACGGTTTCAGAAGAGAATCTACATCCCTTTGCCAGACTTGTAAGTGTTGATCTAGTTACTCTTGCTATTAGTTTCTAAGAATAACCAGGAATGACATTTTAAAGTGTATCCTTACAAATTGACAGGTACTTTTTCTCTGGTAAGTATTGGGTTTACTTTGTATGCGGATGTCTTCTAATTTTAGTCCTTCGTGTATTGGATATGCTTGAAGTTACATTTGGTCTTGGTAGTTTCGCTTCTCTGTGTGCATTTTTCAAATGACCTAATCAAAATATTTATTAGACATCGTTTTAACAAAACAACACCAGAAAATGTAAAACAGTACACAACAACGGTACTTAAAAAGAAATGGAACATGCTTTGAAATGATCTGTGAATTACTATGTAGCATGTCTACGTAATGCAAGGGGATATGTCTGTGTAATGACAAGGAACGTGTTTATATATCTCAAGGGAACATGTCTCTGTAATGACAGGGAACATGCCATCAAAAAATCTCTTTTACATAAAACAGAACCCTAATCCTAGCTTTTTTCTTTTTTTATTTAATGTCATACTTTTTTCTTTTGGGGGGGGGGGGGGAATTTCATAAGCCGTTCCCTAAGTTGAAATAACAATATTAAAAACCATAAGTCATATATATATATATATAGCTCCTCCTTCGTGTTCAAAGATGAGCACATTTCTCATTTCCTATGGACTCGAAGATGGCTGTAATGTCCAATCCTCGCTTTGAAACGCCGGCCGCAAATGTGGCATGGGTGAGTTTTGTCAGTTGCAGATAGGCCTGCTTTTTCTCTCTGCTTTCTGTTGGTTCGGCGCTCTATCGCACTGGCCACTCTACTTGCTTCAAATCTTGAGACTCCGAGACTCACAGCTTCTCGCCATGCGGAGCGATCTAGAGCTAGTGCATAAAGCATAAGTCATTAAGTGTAATAGGCTACTGAGATAGCCTACGTGCTCGAACGAGCCTTCCCACATCTTTACAATCTTCAGACAACGGCGCTGGCTTGGTCATGTTCGCCATATATAGAAAACAATCGAATCCCGAAAGTCATCCCTAACCCTTACGGTTAACTCACAACATGTTCAAGAAAATCTTTCGTCTCCACATATATGGATGTAATCAAGCGGAATCTCGAAGCAGTGGACATTGATGATGACTACTGGAAAAACAAAGCCGCACTATGTGTAGAGAAATGGTGAGCAATAAAGCTATGGACAGCGAAAAAACATTGGCCTCAGCTCTGGAAGAAACGCGTGTCAAATAAAAAATGGCTAGTTCCTCTACCACCAATGTTTATTGCCACCTTAACCCACTTTACACGTGGTTACAACAACTTACAACGTCCATCGAATTACATAGATACTAATGACTTCAACTATTTCCTCTCTCTCTCTCTCTTCTCTATTTCCAGCTCGTCTCGCATAGAGATAATGAAGTTGCACTGTAAAGGTAATAAAGTGAATATGACCGAATCTGATTGGACGCATCTTTCTTTACTGACCGAGGGTTATTCTGGCAGTGACCTGTCAACGTTGACCAATGGTGCTTTGATTCAACCAATCCGAGATATGCAGACTGCGAATTACTGGCGGCAATCACCTGGTAAGTTATCCAGTCGAATTGAGAGCCCTAGTATTTGTAGTTTATATGCTTACAAGAAATAGTATTCAGAAACTTTTATGCAAGCTAATTGATAGGCCTAATGTTAAAGTTAAACTTGTTTCAGATGGGCGATGGATGCCTTGTGATGTTAAAATGGAGAATGCTGTGTCTATACATATAATGGATCTACCACCTACTCTGGCAAGATTTTTTTTTAATATATATACATTGAAAAAAATCATTTATAATAAATCTGTTTACAATGAATTGATTTCATTTTACTTTAAAGTTTGTTTTGAAGTATGACTCATTTTTTATTTTACACAGGTTTGTCCACGAGATGTCCAGTTAGAAGATTTTCTACAAGCTCTACAGGTTCATAGACCTACTGTCTCTCAGCAGGAGTTACACAAGTTTGATGACTTCACTGCCTCTTATGGTCAGAGTGGACAGTAAAACTGTTTTAGTCAACCAACGGTCATTAAAGCTCGTTGAAATAACAATCACGAGTGTTATGGCGTTGATAACATTAGTGATAACGTCTTGATGATCTAAAATCCAAAGTATGCCGGGAAATCTTATTTAGGAGAAATTCCTCTTCATGAACAAATATTTGAATTCTTCAAACAGAACTGATGAAGCTTGAATCATTGACCGGCCTCGCTTATTGTCTTCCCTTGTATTTATTATCCTCTCTAAAATTAGCTTCTTCTACACACTTTTGGAAGGCAGCAATAAAAGATCATTTTATGGTCAGATAGAAACGGAAGTTCAGTTTATTATTGTCCACCGCATCATTAGGCCTACAACTATACCAACAATAGAAATGCAAACACAAAAAAAAAAAAACAACACGCCCAACCAGCGCTTCGAATAGCTTTGAAATAACGAGCTTGGGAGAGATGTTGTTTATAACGAGCTTGGGAGAGAT
>JADKLZ010030127.1:0-11231 GCA_021533235.1 Biomphalaria straminea | reverse complement strand
TTTTTATTGTTTTGCCTTTAGTCTTCGTCAGACATTAAATGAAGGTAGTAAATACAGCAGTGTTGACCTTCACCTTATGTTGACCAATGTCCAACATTGTCAAGCCATTGTCCAGCAGCTTTTAGTGTCTGAAACTGACCTTTTCTTTTCAGTAAGCTGTTTGTATTTTGTTATTTTTGTATGTGCGTGTGTGTAAAAAAATGGGGAGGAAAATATTTTGTACAATCTCAATATGGAAAATTGTCTGAAGTTTAAGGATGAGTGTTTCACATGATTACGCAAATCAAGATGCGACCTGCATATTTTTCCGCATTTCATGTAGACAAAGCTGTTGTCCGCCGGCGGTCAATATAAGTTTTCTTTTCGTCTTCTGTGGCTGTCTTTAATAAGGGCTTTTCTTAGTTCTTTTCCTAATATTCATAAACGATCTAAATCAAAACCTACCGAGAGAAAAGTTAAAACCAGCATGTATGCCTTAATTAGCACAGAAGAATATGTAGTAACATCGAAATTTCGATTACAAGATGCTCTCGACGAACTCAATAAATGGTCCATCAACACAAAAAAGACAACATATACCATATTCTCACTGTCAACAAAACAACAAACAATAAAATAAACACTAGATAAGGAAGCTTTAGAAAAAAAAAAGACAGCCCTACATATCTTGGAGTCACCTTTGACCCGAGACTAACCTGGAAAAAACAAATTGATAAAACACAGAGTAAAGGCATCAAGAGACTATCTCTCTTGAAAAAATTAGCTAGCACAGATTGGGGAGCAAATCACAACATCCTGAAAAAGACATATACCAGTTACGTAAGACCTGTACTAGAATATGGTGCCACAGCATGGGGCTCAGCAGCCCAAACCAACCTAAGAAAAAAAGACAAGGTTCAAAATATTGGTCGAAGGATGACAGGAGCAATCAAAACAACACCATTAGAGCTATGGAGGAAACCGCTGCCCTGATCCCTCTGGATCAAAGAAGAAAAATAAAAATCATATCCCAATTCACTAAATTGGAATCCTTGAATTCGCACTCAGAACAAAAATGTCACTAAAAAACGTCTCAAAAGGACAGGAATCTCTTAACCTAAAAAAAAAACCCACCAACTTGAAAAAAACAACAACTCTGGAATCCTCGATACACCCTGGGACGAAAACTCTCTTCCTACTATAAGGGAGAATACCGACCACGTCCTCCAACACTTTACTAAGAGGCCCGTATAAGACATTGGTCCCGAAACATCCCAATAGAAAGAAAACTATATGGAGAGCTCCGTGATTTGGAAACCAATGCGCAGTTCATCACATATATTGGTCTAGTCATCTGAACACTCCAAAATAACAATGAGAACGAAGAAGTTCTTCTATGTTTAGTTCTTATACTGCAACTGACTCATTCCTCAATGAGTAGAACATAATCATCTTATTTTTTGAAGTAACGTCTGTAACATATAAGATAAGATGTCTAATTCATAAGAAATACTGGGGGGAATCGTTTAAAAGTTCATCTTTGTGATATAAATTTTGAGCTTTTAGCTACACGTATATTTGTGTTCTAATGTTTTGCCCCTTCATATCCTTTAAGAATACATTGTCCAGCTTGTTTGAAAGTTTGTCTGTCCACGCCAATATCTTGACCAAGAAAATTTACCAGATTGATGACAAAAATATTTCGAAACCAACAGTTCAAGACAACTTCAATGATCAGTTCACGGCTTCGTGTAGGTCCTCTACAAGTAGGTCTTTAGTGAAATGTTCAATTAATGTATTTTCACTTGAACTCAAGGATATGTAGACTCTATATCTAAAGAAATAAAATTGATACATACGTTTTAATGAAGTAGCGGTCTGTATGAGATAAAGGCTTGCCATGGCTACTCTGTGAAGTTGAATGATTACCTACCTAGTCGTACATGTTAATTAGACAGTATATTGAATGTAGTAGGTCTGATACTGTCTGTGTTAGTCGATTTTATTTTATTTTTTACAGATATTGACTTTATAATGTAGACGTACTGTGCAGTAAGACAAACATAATTCTTCATAACTTCCTAATTGTAGTTGACTCCAGAACTGACCATAGGAATACAACTGAGTTGGAAGGTCAGCATGTCAAAGGTCGTCGTAGTATCATTGATTCGACTGTAGTGATCTCTGGACAACTTCGTTTTGGAGACGTCGTTGGTCTAACAGAAGCAAAACGTTCTCTACAAGATTCAATAGTCTTGCCTTCCATTTTCCCGCATCTGTTTACAGGTAACACTTATTGCTAGTCATTAACTTTACAGTCCCGGCTTTGGAGCCCAACTTACTTCTCACCCACCATCTTAATTATTTTAGAATTTTTTATTTTACAATTGTTTTTTTTAGTTTATGATTAATTATGTGTTTTTATATTTGTTTTAGCTGAATTAGATTTATTTTATTATTGGGAAGAAAAAACTACCTGAATATTTTTTTTCTTTTTTTTATATTATTGCCAAATGGCCAGGTGACCTGGTCTTGAAAGAGGCAGGATCACCTGGGTATTTTTGGGACGAAGCGGTAGTTGGCGTGTTGTTGTTTTTTACCATGGATGGTTGCATGCCCCGCTTCTGCTTTTGGAGTATTTTATAATTGATATTTATATTTAAGAATATTTTAATTGATTCTAAATCTTAAGACAGCCCATTTATCCGTTTGAGACCATTTGGATCTCTTTGTTTTTTTTTTTCATGATGTAGGCCTATATTATTTTGGATGGTTCCAGAAGTTTGAATAAAGTTCTACGTTACGTATATTAAATATCATTATGGTGTCCTGTGATATATCTGTATGAGATTAAAGGAAAACTCCGATAGTTTTTCATCTACACCCTTCCTATGCTAAAAAAAGTAAATCAATCGTGTGTATCTGATTTTAACAAACTGGTCAGTGTAAGAATAGCCTAGGCTACGTGTAGTCGGTCATCGGGTCACGACAATTCAACAAATTGATAGTGCTTGTTGTGTGTTTAGTGGACATGTGAGAGAGTATAGTGGTAGTGGTTAGTCAAGAATGAAAAATTACTCTTATCGAGTATTTTTTCTTTACTTAGAAAATCTCGATCTAACTGCATAGTCTTATATCTGCTTTATTGTATGGTTTTCCGTTATACAACAAGTCAATAGATTAAATTAATAGGTTTGTTGACGTTACGTAGAAACCCGAAGAAAATTTGTCTGTTTTGAATGCGCAGAACAATAACACCAGAAAAACATCAATTACTAAGTTATTATTGAAAAGGAAATAAAAAGAATAGTAGGCCTATATTCATTTTCTGTAAATCAAAATATTTCCAAAACCTTCGGAGTTTCCCTTTATATAGATATACACAAGTACAGCCAAAGCTACAAATAGAGCTGTAAATCGAGACAGGGCTATGTCACTATAGATTGCTATAGATCAGTGGTCTTCAACCTTTTTTAACCCACCGCCCCCTTTTCGTATATTTTCTCTTTAAAAAAATCTCCAGCGCCCCCCTAACGGACATATAATGTAAAAAAAAATATTTTTTAATCAGAAGGTAAGTTGTACTAAAAGAACATGTATTGATTTATATTGGCATTGTAACTTACATATTTTTAATTAATCTTAAATTATTAGTAAAAAAAATAAAAATAGCTTAAAGGATATACATACAAAAAGTTAAACTGATAGTCTTAAACGTTTTTTTACATTAAAAATATCAATATTAAGGAAAACCAAGAAAATAATATACAAAAGCATAATAAGACCAGCAGCAAGTAATCAAGTGAAACCCAGACAATAACAAAAACAGCCGAAAATCTACTAAATACTTGGTAACGAACAATTCTTATGAAAATTTATACTGCTATACAAGATAAACAGGGTGGAGGACACGCACTAACCATGTTATATTTCAATTGTATGAATACCCACCGATAGTGACAGAAAAAAAAAAGAACAGACTACGTTGGGCAGGTCACATTGAAAGAATACCAGATAACAGAGGAAAGAAAATTTTATACAGGCGAAAACCAAAAGGCAGGCGACTCAAAGCCAGACCCCGAAAGCGATGGATTGATGATGTGGAGGCAGATCTGCAACAGCTTGGGGTAAGGGCGTGGAGACGAAAGGCTCAGGAGAGATCTGAATGGAGAGATGTGTTGAAGCAGGTCAAAGCCCTCCATGGGCTGTAGCGCAACTAGTATGGATGAGTGGATGTTAAATTATAGAACAGTACTATTTTTTTTTACATTAAAATTTTACATTTAGTCTTATATTTAATAAAAAAAAAAATTCATCACACATAAGTAAGCTTGAACTAATGGGAACCGTGTGCCTCATGCAGTTTAACAATGTTAGAAATGTCAGGCTTTAAATTAGTCAAAGCAAGGCGTAGGTCTCCTCTAGTGGCTACATCAAGTCTATTTCTTTGTTCACTCATTATGTTTGTAACGGCACTAAATCCAGTTTCAGCCATATAAGTTGAATAGCTAAGAATAGCTATTCCATTTTTTACCATAATTTTGGGTATTTGACAGGAACAAATCGCTGCAGCCACATCTCTTCTGTGCCTCCTCTTTTGAAATTCATTTGACTGGTGATATCATTTTGTAACTCTACCATTTCTTCCTGCAAATCAACTTGAACATCGGTGACAGATGTTTAAAATGGATTAATCATCCATGTTTCAATTTTTAAATTTATGACATCCTGGAAGCGAGTTGCCATTTCTTCCTTGAGTATTTTCAGGTGAGTAGCATAGACGTCAATGTCCTCAGGCAGTAATTCATTAGTCAACAAAGCGAGTTCTGTGAGATTGTAAAATTCCTCTCTGGAAATATTGTGGTAAAAGAGATTCAATTTCTCAATATATCGATAAGGGTTAACTTCTTTCCTTGCAGCTGCAAGTTCATTTCATTCATTTTACGATAGATCCCTGCCATGTAAAATAAATCTTTTTTAACCTTCTTCAAGTCATTGAGATAAATCTTCCTGTTGCTTGAAAAATTTCAAAATTCTATTGAAAAGTTCAGCAAAACGAGCAAGACAATTCCCTTTGGAAAGCCAGCGAACCTCAGTGTATAAAAAGAGTTTAACATGTTGCTCATTATTTGTTTCACACAGATGTTGAAAAATGCGCTCATGGGTTTTTAATTTATTTACAGTTTTTATAATCAGATTTAAAGATGAATGAAGTTGTGGGCTAAGTTGTTTAGCAACAAGATGTTGCCTGTGAATCACACAGTGAATAATAAACATTTCTGGATTTTCTTTTTTCAAAAAAATTATGAAGCCTTTGTGGCGTCCAACCATTGATGGTGCTCCATCACTTGCACAAGTTACTAAATTTTGCAAAGGTATTTCATTTTTTGCAAAAAAATTTCTTTACTAAAGGTAAAAACAGACTCCCCTTTTGTGTCACTGATAAGTTTTTCAGAAAAGATAAGCTCCTCATTAACACTGAAATCATCATCAAAATATCACACATAACCAAGTAATAATGAAGAATTATCAATCAATATTGACTCATCTATTTCCAATGAAAATTTGCTAGTTTGAAGTTTCTTTAAAAGTTGTTGCTTCACATCACTTGCCATTTCATCAATCCGTCTTTGAATCGAAGTGTCACTTATCGGTAATACTTTCAAAACCTAATTGGGATTTTGATGCATCACTGTGGAAATGACTTCTCTTAAAGCTGGGATTATCAATTTTTCACCAACGGTGACTTTTGATTTTTTGCAATTAACTCTGTAATTTTGTAAGAGGCCATCAAACCGTCTTCTGCTTTGCTGTTTTTTTTAAATATTGTTTGAATATTCGAGCGTTTTTTTAATTGCTCATGAATAGTTTTGAAATACTTAATGGACTTGTCCTTTTTGTCAGGATGCAAGGCATTCATATGTTCCTGATGCCGACTTGGTTTCATCGCCTCATTGGAAAATGTTTTCAAGCAAAGTAGACACAATGGAATACGTTTATCTTCAGGCGATTCTATGAAACCCATGGATAGATAATTTGCTGAATACTGGCGAGTTTTTTTCTTGGTCGACATTGTCAATGCTTTCACTGTAAAATGAACATTACACTCATTTATTTTAACGCTAGCTTTATTATTTAAACCAAATAGCATAAACATTGTTTAATATTATTTATTATATAACTATGTTACTGTAGATATAATAAACTATAATTTAAAAAGCTTATTACCTTGTTTATTTATCAATCTACAAACTGTTTTAAGCGCTTAAAACTGTGAATAAAAAAAAACGACACTTCCTGCTGCAGTAAAAACAAAAATAGGAATTGGTTTTATAAATCATAGAAACAAGGAATTCCCGAACTCTAAAAATAAAATGGTTTTTTGTCTATATACTTCGCCAGTGCTGCTTTGAAGAAATTGTACTACGTTGAAAACGTTTTTCATTTGTTTTCTTTTGTTTCTTCTCTGCGCCACCGATTGCCCCTTATGTGTTCAGCGCCCCTTTACCGCCCACTTTTGTGCCAATCGCCCCAATACCGCCCCTTTGGCTCCCAGCGCACCCCAAAATCTTGAAATCGCCCACAAGGGGGCGATATCGCCCCCGTTGAAGAACACTGCTATAGATAAAGAGACAATTCCAGC
Source organism: Biomphalaria straminea (assembly GCA_021533235.1). Classification (NCBI taxonomy): domain Eukaryota; kingdom Metazoa; phylum Mollusca; class Gastropoda; family Planorbidae; genus Biomphalaria; species Biomphalaria straminea. The sequence goes on along the minus strand of JADKLZ010030127.1, from coordinate 4,609 downwards.
ATCAACAGTCGAGCCTCCAGAATTAACCTAGATAACGACCAAAGTTGAAGCGGGCGCCAGCCCGCCTACACACTCCTCACATCTTGTGACACATGTCCTTATGCTCTTATTGGTTAAAGGCATTTCTTCAAAATAAGAAAATAATTTATTTCTCAGTTTTTTTTTCCAGGTAACTTTGTGTTGTTTTTTTTTTAGGCTTACGGGTTAAATTTTATGCTCCAAGATAAACTCAAGTCACTCTGAAAAATACAGGACATTTCTTTTACATCGGCTGGACATTTTTATTTAGTGACTTTTGTTAACTCCGTGTTCCGCTATCTGGGAAAGAGCCAATGTTCTTATAGCCTACGAATCATCTAATTAAAACATCTTAGATTAGAACATGGGTTTAGTTTAGTACTCCACCGGCGTTTGCATGTATTTATCATATTTGGGAAGCGTTCAAATATCTTTTTGGGATGAGACCTTCCAAACTTCCACATTTTAATACAACATAAGCCTAACATAAACATCAACTCTCTTGTATGTCATGTATAGGTGTATGTCAGGGGTTCTCAACCTTTGGGTCGCGACTCCTTTGGGGGTCGATTGACGATTTGCCAGGGGTCGCCTCAGACCATTGAAAATATGGATTGTTTACTCTTCTATTACTGTATGTGTGTTTGGGGGAGGGGATCGTAGCAGAGTGATGGATTGTAAAAAGGGGTCGCCGAGCTTAAAAGGTTGAGAAACGCTGGCGTATGTGGTGTCAGCACAAACCCATGTTTGATTTTTACTTTAACTTTAGGTGGTAGGAAACCTTGGAGAAGAATTTTGCTTTATGGACCTCCTGGGACCGGAAAGTCTCGCTTGGCTCAAGCTGTCTCCACCGAGGTCACAGCCACCTTTTACTCAGTGTCCAGTACTGACCTCTTGTCCAGTTGGGTCGGAGAAAGTGAAAAGTAGGACAGTAGTTGGTAACAATAAGTTAACATAGATCAGGGCAGACGAATGAGTGGACAGACAAATAACAGAAAGACAATAGAGAGAACAGTCACAATAAAACACCACAATATTTTTACTAAATCTTTAAAAAAAAATATATAATTTAACTGTTTTCTCACGCTTAAAAAAAATCTTTATATATTATTAGAGTCAAAGAGTTTTGATTAACTGCACTGGCTCGCTTCGATTATTTGATGTTAAAATCAATTAATCTAGAGACCATGGTTTAATTCTATAAATATAAATATTTTTTTAAAACACCTTCAGATGAGTGCACAAAAAAAAAAAGGAAATCCATATTGTACCATTAGGTCTATTTATTCAATACAAATGTGGAGCAGTGATTTCGTAGGGGGCGCGGTGGTTACGTGGTAAAGCGATTGGCTTCCAAACTGAGGGTCCCAGGTTTGAATCTTGATGAATACTGGTATTTTTAATTTTGGGATCGTTAGGGCGCCTCTGAGTCCACCCAAACATTTGTCCCTGAGACCCTGACATTAGTTGGGGACAAATAAAGCCGGTTGGTCGTCGTGCTGACGACATTCAACCATCTTTGATCATAGAAAGATCATAGATGATCTGCCCTATAGATTGCAAGGTCTAAAAGGAAAACTTAAACTGAGTTCGCAACCGAAGCTTTAACAATAATATAACAATAAAGCGCTTCACACTAGTATTTATGCTATACGATTTATTTCCTTTTTTATATATTCAAAATTTTGTCTATTGAAAGGTTGATCAAAGAACTTTTTACTGTCGCAGGCAGTCAGTCCAATCAGTCAGTGAGTTTATTAACCATTTAAATAGTCTTCTTTTAAAGTGATTTCAGCGTCCTTCTGAGATAATGTTTACTGTATGGTGCTAGACCTCTATTTCATGTTCAGACTATGTACAATGTGTGTTCTGTTTGTGTATGACTCAGGTAATATTCATTGATGAAATAGACAGCCTTTGTCGACAACGTAATTCTCGCGAAGATGAAAGCAGTAGGCGGGTAAAGACTGAGTTACTGCTCCAGATGGGTGGACATAATCAAGATAAAGTCTTCTTACTGTGTGCTACCAACTGTCCCTGGGAACTGGACACAGCATTCCTGAGACGGTTTCAGAAGAGAATCTACATCCCTTTGCCAGACTTGTAAGTGTTGATCTAGTTACTCTTGCTATTAGTTTCTAAGAATAACCAGGAATGACATTTTAAAGTGTATCCTTACAAATTGACAGGTACTTTTTCTCTGGTAAGTATTGGGTTTACTTTGTATGCGGATGTCTTCTAATTTTAGTCCTTCGTGTATTGGATATGCTTGAAGTTACATTTGGTCTTGGTAGTTTCGCTTCTCTGTGTGCATTTTTCAAATGACCTAATCAAAATATTTATTAGACATCGTTTTAACAAAACAACACCAGAAAATGTAAAACAGTACACAACAAAGGTACTAAAAAAAAATGGAACATGCTTTGAAATGATCTGTGAATTACTATGTAGCATGTCTACGTAATGCAAGGGGATATGTCTGTGTAATGACAAGGAACGTGTTTGTGTATCTCAAGGGAACATGTCTCTGTAATGACAGGGAACATGCCATCAAAAAATCTCTTTTACATAAAACAGAACCCTAATCCTAGCTTTTTTCTTTTTTTATTTAATGTCATACTTTTTTCTTTTGGGGGGGGGGGGGGAATTTCATAAGCCGTTCCCTAAGTTGAAATAACAATATTAAAAACCATAAGTCATATATATATATATATAGCTCCTCCTTCGTGTTCAAAGATGAGCACATTTCTCATTTCCTATGGACTCGAAGATGGCTGTAATGTCCAATCCTCGCTTTGAAACGCCGGCCGCAAATGTGGCATGGGTGAGTTTTGTCAGTTGCAGATAGGCCTGCTTTTTCTCTCTGCTTTCTGTTGGTTCGGCGCTCTATCGCACTGGCCACTCTACTTGCTTCAAATCTTGAGACTCCGAGACTCACAGCTTCTCGCCATGCGGAGCGATCTAGAGCTACTGCATAAAGCATAAGTCATTAAGTGTAATAGGCTACTGAGATAGCCTACGTTCTCGAACGAGCCTTCCCACATCTTTACAATCTTCAGACAACGGCGCTGGCTTGGTCATGTTCGCCGTATAGAAAACAATCGAATCCCGAAAGTCATCCCTAACCCTTACGGTTAACTCACAATATGTTCAAGAAAATCTTTCGTCTCCACAAATATGGATGTAATCAAGCGGAATCTCGAAGCAGTGGACATTGATGATGACTACTGGGAAAACAAAGCCGCACTGTGTGTAGAGAAATGGTGAGCAATAAAGCTATGGACAGCGAAAAAACATTGGCCTCAGCTCTGGAAGAAACGCGTGTCAAATAAAAAATGGCTAGCTCCTCTACCACCAATGTATATTGCCACCTTAACCCACTTTACACGTGGTTACAACGTCCATCGAATTACATAGATACTAATGACTTCAACTATTTCCTCTCTCTCTCTCTTCTCTATTTCCAGCACGTCTCGCATAGAGATAATGAAGTTGCACTGTAAAGGTAATAAAGTGAATATGACCGAATCTGATTGGACGCATCTTTCTTTACTGACCGAGGGTTATTCTGGCAGTGACCTGTCAACGTTGACCAATGGTGCTTTGATTCAACCAATCCGAGATATGCAGACTGCGAATTACTGGCGGCAATCACCTGGTAAGTTATCCAGTCGAATTGAGAGCCCTAGTATTTGTAGTTTATATGCTTACAAGAAATAGTATTCAGAAACTTTTATGCAAGCTAATTGATAGGCCTAATGTTAAAGTTAAACTTGTTTCAGATGGGCGATGGATGCCTTGTGATGTTAAAATGGAGAATGCAGTGTCTATACATATAATGGATCTACCACCTACTCTGGCAAGATTTTTTTAAATATATATATACATTGAAAAAAATCATTTATAATAAATCTGTTTACAATGAATTGATTTCATTTTACTTTAAAGTTTGTTTTGAAGTTTTACTCATTTTTTTTATTTTACACAGGTTTGTCCACGAGATGTCCAGTTAGAAGATTTTCTACAAGCTCTACAGGTTCATAGACCTACTGTCTCTCAGCAGGAGTTACACAAGTTTGATGACTTCACTGCCTCTTATGGTCAGAGTGGACAGTAAAACTGTTCTAGTCAACCAACGGTCATTAAAGCTCGTTGAAATAACAATCACGAGTGTTATGGCGTTGATAACATTAGTGATAACGTCTTGATGATCTAAAATCCAAAGTATGCCGGGAAATCTTATTTAGGAGAAATTCCTCTTCATGAACAAATATTTGAATTCTCCAAACAGAACTGATGAAGCTTGAATCATTGACCGGCCTCGCTTATTGTCTTCCCTTGTATTTATTATCCTCTCTAAAATTAGCTTCTTCTACACATTTTGGAAGGCAGCAATAAAAGATCATTTTATGGTCAGATAGAAACGGAAGTTCAGTTTATTATTGTCCACCGCATCATTAGGCCTACAACTATACCAACAATAGAAATGCAAACACAAAAAAAAAAAAACAACACGCCCAACCAGCGCTTCGAATAGCTTTGAAATAACGAGCTTGGGAGAGATGTTGTTTATAACGAGCTTGGGAGAGAT
>JADKLZ010030125.1:0-10905 GCA_021533235.1 Biomphalaria straminea | reverse complement strand
TTGTTTATAACGAGCTTGGGAGAGATGTTGTTTATAACGAGCTTAGGAGAGATGTTGTTTATAACGAGCTTAGGAGAGATGTTGCTTTTTCCTAATCTGGAGGCGTGGTGGCTGAGGGTAAAGCGCTTGGATCCTGATGAATGGATTTTTATTTTTTTCTGATCTCTGATTCCAACTAAGCTCTTGTGGGTACACGAGGAAACGTAGATGCGGTTGTTCGTTGTGGTGTCATGCACTGTCATGTGACCACAGGTCGCAAGATCTGAAAGGGAAACTTTTCTTCTAGACAACTTGTCTCTTAACAGTCAGAATAAACTAAAAGTATGCACGAGGGGTATAAATCACCTCAAGGAAAAGACACTGAAATCTGTAAGATAATGAAATCATTGTAACACATGGCCAAGTCTCTCACATAAGTGTTCAAGAAATAAAATACGACCAAAACTACCCTCCCACACCGCAAATTCAGAGGAATATAATCATTCCTCCGTAGCCCAGTCTCATCCTCATGTATTATGCCCAATACACTTTTAGGAGCCCTCTCTGTGTCAGCCGATGGGAATGTGCTAATATGTGTATATTACGTCATAATTTGTTGTAAATGTTGCAGTGAAAGGATGTGGCGTAATTTTAAATATTAGACACTTCTGATTCCAGCATAAAAAAAGTGGGAAAGATTCATATCTCGCTATGCTTGAGCATAGAAATACTCCAATAAGCATACTGTCTTATTCACCATCGCAACTGCTGCTGAACAGAAGACTCGGGGACATTATTCCAACTGATCCTAACTAAACCGCTGAACACAACCGGTACCTGAGAATGTACAGACTCGAGGAACGACAGATGAGAAGTAAACGGAAATGCTGTTCTCATGCAAGAGTTCTTTATGCCGGAGAGAAACTGAGCGTTCGTAGGCTACAGGACAAACATGGCGGAAACTAGCAGTTGTTAAAAAAAAACATTCGCCATCCAGATCGTACATCATAAATTTAACAAAAGTAGCAAACGTTAAAAAGTGTCTATCTGGGAAGCACTATATCAACAAACGCCAACCTAGGTGATGAGGTAGACTTCCGTATTGCGCGTACCAGTGATGCTTTTGACAGACTTCAATGACAAGTCTGGCAACGGAGATGACTCAGTTTATCCACAAAACTGAAATTCTACAGTGATGTGGTTCTCCCGTCACTCTTATGCATCAGAGTCCTGGACCCTATAATCCCGCCAAAACAAAAAAATAAACTCCCTCCACCTACACTGTCTAAGAAGTAGCCTATCCATATGGTGCGTTGGTCCGACCACATACCAGACACAGAAATCTTAGAGCTGTCCAACATGAACAGTATCAATGCGACATTGAAAGGTTCCCAACTTCAATGGGCGGAACATGTAGTCCACATGCTAGACAAGAGTGTCAAGCCAACAAAAAGTTGAGAGAAAGTTTACCTGCAACTGACCAAATCTACCCATTCCACGTTATCGGCCGGCTTTTTAAAGCGAGGATTGGACTTTACAGTCATCTTCGAGTCCATAGGAAATGAGAAATGTGATCATCTTCGATCACGAAGGAGGAGCTCTATACATCATAAAGACAAAGCAACAGAGTGGGTTGGTAACTTGGTGGGCTACTCGAATTTTGGACCAAAGGTAGCCCACATTTTGGGGAGGTGGATGGGAAGGGAATCATGGCGCGGGCAGCTGCCATTCAACATAACAGTTACTACCATGCTAAATGTAGCTTATGTCACTTGCCGGGCTTTCTGTACCTTTAAAAAAAGGAAGTGGTCCAAGACAAAATAAACATTATATAGAATCTATATTAATTCTCTAGCTTGCGAACACATCAACGTGTGTAGCCGGAGGGTAATACTTACTTACAGTTACACCGTATATTTAATATAAAATATATATATAGGTCTGTGAAAATACATCTTCTTTTTTTAAAGGATGTATGTTCCAATCCCAGACCTGTATATTTTTCTATGGCTCCACTGAGTCATTCGCTCAGCCCGGAAATGTTCATTTACAATTACATGTTTCGAATTTTTACTTTGATCTGTATACATATCTAGATCTAGCTCTACATAGATCTAGTCTCGCCTTCGTGCTAGTTCTAGGTCTAGATTAATTTAGATTCTATATATTCTACGTTTCAATAAATTATTAGGTCTAGAGTTAATTTTGTAAGTAATACCATAGAATCTTAGAGTACAAAGTACAGTACTAATAGACTAATCGTCTAATCATGTAATTGTTGTACAAATTATTGTAATTAAAAATTAAATAACATATCTCATACTCATATGATTATGAATAGACATAGTGATATACTTATAGTCATAGTAATCCTAAGCCTAAAGTAAAGTAAATCTAGTCAATCTAAATCTAGAGTCTAAGACTAGTGCAAGTCTCTAATCCTCTACTAAGTCTGAGGCTAAGTCTAAGTCTACTCACAGACTCACTGTAGTCGTAGAGTCTATAATTAATTTAATAATATTTATATATTATTATAGTAATAATTTAATAAGTAATATAGATCTATTATAATATTATCTTCTACTCAAGATTTACTCAAGAATTAGTCCAATTTACTCAATTTAGACTAATTTAGAGTTTTAGAATCTTGATCTAAATCTAGAATAGAAATTAGAATCTATCTTAGTAAGTACTAGGCATCATTATCATACGTGCAGATAGACAGTTGCCAAATAATTGACCTGAAAACCTAGGGCTAGGGGCCTTGGATGTAAAGTTTCATCAATTTATAGATTATTTTCACATCACTTAGACACTGTCACTTTTTTTTAGTTATGCCTATGGCTATGGCTATGATGGCCATGCATGGCTATGGATTTTTATTTCTTATGAATAATTATGATCACTGATGAGTGATAGTCTAGAGTACTCTAGTCTAGAACTAAGTCTAACTTCTAAGATTAAGAATACATTACATTTAACATCCAATTCTCTCTAGACTCCAGACTATTCTGGATAGATCTTTTATAAAAGGTAAGACTTGGACCAAGAAAACATTCTAGTATTTCTAGATTCAAGATGCAGCGCTCCTAAAAACTCCTAAAAAAATGAAAAGTCTCCTAAAATTCTCCTAAAAAATTGCCAGCAAAATTTTGTCCTCTTTCCTAAAATTTTTACCCAATATTTTTTTTAAACATAATTTTGCTTATTTCTTGCTAAAAATGTGGGGAAAATACAACAGCGTAACTAGTCTAGGCATTCTGATGTTACCGGCTGGCTGTGTTAATGAGCTGACCAGTAACACGTCTACACCGCCTTTCACCCACAACCTCGTGATTGAAAATGCCTTGGGTCCCTGAAGCATTTCACCTGGCAGTATTTTTCTGAAGGCAGTGTAGTAATGGTTGTTTACATTCATAGTTACCAATGAAGACGCGCTAGATCTAGTCTGTAGTCACTATTCAAATTGTCTATAATTAGAGCCTAAACAGCCTAATTTCTAAGAGTTTGCGTGGAAAGTCCATAAATCAACTAGATCTAGAATGCCTCTAGATTTAGATCTAAGTTAAGTTAGTCTTGAATTTAGTCAATTTATTGATATAGATACATCTAATCTAGTCTAATGTCTAGATTACTCTGAAAAAAAAACGCTAGTTTCTAGCTTTACGTTAAATCACTAGATCTAAAATATAATGAAGATAATTCACACACAGCCAGGAAAAGCACTCAAATATTAGTAACTTAGATCTAGACTATTCTAGACATTTAGACAATTATATTCAGTGAAGATAATTCGCACACCGGCATGAAAAGTTCGCAGATTTAGTGGCTTAGATCTACATTTAAGATTTGTACACAGTATATTCAGTGATAATTCGCACACAGCCACGAAACTCTGCGAATTTTAGTGACTTAGATCTAGAGTCTAGAATTACGCTAGATTCAGTGAAGATAATTCGCACACACCCTTGAAAAGTCAGCGCATTTTAGTGACTTAGATCTAAAGTCTAGATTTATGGTAGTGGCTTACATCTAAAGTCTAGATTTATGGTAGATTCGGTGAAGATAATTTGTACACAGCCGTGAAAAGTCTGCAATTTTAGTTAGAATCTATAGAGACTAGATCTATGATAGATTCATTGAAGATAATTTGCACACAGCAGTGAAAAGTCCGCAAATTTTAGTGACTTAGTTTAGATCTACTGTAGATTTATCCAAAATACTTTGCATACACTGTGAAAAGTCCATAGAGTTATTTCAGTTGTAAAAGCCTGGGAAAAAATTGTGCTTGAAAAAACAAAATGCTAATAGGTCTAATACCCCCTCCCCCAATCCAAAAACCATTATTTAGTAGGCAAATGTCAACTAAAAATACAAATAGGCCTGTATACCACAAGTCCTGTTTATGAGGAGGATTTAAGCGCAATTAACAAACAATATAAAACATTACCTTAAATGCACACCATGACCTCTAGTATCTATAAGGTAATCTTAGGAACTAAAAATGTACATTTCCAACACAGATAAGATATGAAGGCATCTCTAAGAATGTTTTTTAATGAAAAAAAAAAATGGAAAAGCAACCATTCTTTACTAATGTTTTTTACCATGTTCTTTACTAATTCTTTAGAAAAAAGAAAGGCTGTTTTAGGTTTCGGTATGACAGTCAAGTTGTTACTTAGTTAAAAAATAACTTTCATTACATTTTCTGTGGACATACCACAGCTGATTGTTTCTGTTCTGGGTGGGATTTTTTCTTTTCACAATCAACTAACAATCAACTAACAATAATTGATTTGATAAATGCATAGTTTTTTGTATGTTCTACGATGTATCACACAAACGGGCAGGACACAAACACACGGGTATAGGGTATCTAATATACCGGTATGCGCCATATATTTCATCCTTAAAAAAAACTCCTAAAATCTCCTAAACTTTTTGTCATCTAAAATCTCCTAAACTTCTGTCATTGAAAAGTACTACTAACCCTGTAGATGCTTTATGGACCCCTTTTTTGCCTTTCAGGCTTTTATTAGAGAATATTATAAAATTAATTCTTTTTATAAAATCCTTAAAGTGAGCTTACAGAGGAAGTCAGACTCATGGGTCACCCAAAACTAACTTACTAACTGCAAGTGAGACATGAGAACCACAGGCATCAACGAAAGTATGCGGGAGAAGTTAGCTCAACACCAGACAGCATGGAGACAGACTGTGCGTGCTGGAATGGACCATGCAGATTAGGCAGATATAGTAAAGCAAAAGAAATGAAGCTGCCTTAGTCAAGAAAAAGAAAGCTGCCCTGTCAGCTAGTCCTAAAACAGATACATATACATGCATGAACTGTGGCAAACTGTGCTGCTCCAGAATAGGCTTGATTAGGCACTCCAGATTCTGCTGTGTCTCAAGGCAAAACTTAAACCAGTGAATCAGCTGGGTGCGTCCATTGTCTTCCAAGACAGAAGGAGCCATATGTATTATAAATTTTTTTACTATGAAATAAAAATTTTACTGCCAATAAATGTACCCATTTGTTGGCCCCATTGGGTTTATAGCCAATATGCTGGTAAAATTAATATTTCTGTTTCTTTAACAGCAGAGTTTGTGTACAAATGGCTGCCAATCCTTATGATCCAATTACAACAACAGATATTAGCCAATTGGCTGATGATGATTGGGGTCTGTCATTACCACCACTACGTTATAAGAACTATTCTAACTCAAGGTAATAGACAATTTACATTGAGAGGTTATGTTAAACACAATCATTTATATATATATATATCAAATATACCACCTCAAGCCAATATATATTATATTTTAAGATATTTCTTTTCTTTACCACATGTATTAAAATAAACAGCTACACTTACTCAGTACAATAAACTTGGACTTTACCTGTTACCTGTTACCTATCCCTTAGTCTGGTGGACCGTTGGGGCGCCAAGCAAGACATGTGGACCATCTTTCTCCAATCCTCTCTATCCTTTGCCCTGATTAAAACCTCGTTCAATGGTAGGCCTGTCCATTCTTTGATGTTGTCTTCCCACCGCTTTCTCTGTCTGCCTCTTCTTCTTTTTCCTGGAACTGTTCCCTGGAGGAAGGTCTTAGCGAGTCCCGAAGATCTTGTTACTTGGACTTTACAAATGTTTAACTGGTCTAAATATTTTGTGCTAGCCTAAAAATATTGCTTCTGTGTATAAATAAAATAATAGTAGCTAACTATGGTAACATTTAGCTGATGAATTCTATGTCCATATGTAAATAATACCTCGCTGAACTTATTGTTATTGAAACTTAGGTTAAAGTACATCTGCAATGAACTTCGACAACATTCTAAGTGTGTGATAGTAACCCTTTGTACAGTGTGTTTGATCATTCTGGTGTCTGTCATCATTGCTGTTGCTGCCAGTGGGAAGGAAGGAAGGCATCCAACTGGCAAGGAGCCCCTCTGGGCAGATAAGCAAAGTCAGTCCTATACTCTTGAATAATGATTTGCAAAAAGATTTATTGTAGTCAGTATTAGCACTGAAATTTATATAAAGTCTAAAACTTTAGAGGTGTTTAAAATTTTGAAAAGCTTCTATATGCTCTCTGAGAAAAAAATTATCTTATTTTTTTTTTTTTCTGTGGAAATCAATAGAAAGCAAGAATAAAAAAATTTCTGTTCTATTTTTATCATTTTATCTTTTTTATATATCCCATCCCCCTATTCCCAGTAATTTAATGTTGAACAATAATTCATCACTGCTAAATCTGGATTATTTAATACTGAGCATATCAGCTTGGTAAATTGTGAGTGACTTGTATAAAGGGAAAGAGTTACTTTAAACTTGGCTTCTTTTATAAGGATTATTCTCATTGGTGAAACTCCTATTAATTGTAAAGATGAGCAAAATACCAAAGATGGCCCCAGAGGCCAGACTTGGCTTTGTTAAGTTAGGACATGGTCTTTTTGTCCTTTGCCTTTTTGCACTGATGGATTTTTACTAAGAGGATCAACCCTGGGCTAATTATTTCCATTTACCTGAAGCTAGTTTGTAAGTAAAGTTCCCCTTTCAGACTTTGTGGTCTATGGGGGAGATGATCTGTTTTTGTGATGCACAGTTAATGAGGGTGTCATGTGACCAGCACAACAACTAACCACCTTTACTTTCCCCAACTAATGTCAGGTTCTCATTAGAGCTGTTGGACTCAAAGGTTCCCCCCTAAAGATCTTGAAATTTAAAATCCCAGTTTTCACCAGGATTTGAACCCAGGAGCACTGATTCGGAAGTCGAGCAATATACCACTTAGCCACTGCACCTTCTGAAATTAGTTTAGTAATCTCTATTTCTAAATTTTGATGTTAAGTCTTCCCCTGTTATGTTTTAATTTTAAGAAATTATGGGTATCACAGGTTAGTTAATTTTAACCTAATATAATATATATATAATATATATTTTTTAATTTTAATAATGCTACCCATAATGATTCTTATGTTCATTAAATTGTTGTCTGGAAAAAAATCTAAGAATATTGCAAGTCATTTTATGAAAATATTGAAACCCAATCTGTTTATAGTAGATATTTACCAATGCCACTGTTTTTTCTATTAATGTTTATATTGTTTCAGCTGGCTTGGTGTTTTATCCAGTACCAGAAGATGGGACCATTGTCATAGCCTACAAGAAGGAAGAGTTAAAGTCAATCAATAAAATTTTACAGTCTCTTGACAGCTCTACTAATGGTTAGTTATAATAACTGTTTAGTGCAGACTAGTCAATTAGTTAGTACTGTATCTTAGTAATAGTAAAAACTTGTGATGAAATGTAATTTATAATCTACTGAACATTGATTTTATACATAACCCTTCCATTTCATGATTTATACTTAAATAATAAGAATAAATATAGCTTTTATATAGCTATATTTTCATGCTTATACCATGCTTAAAGTGCTATGGTCCTATCTCATTTGTGAACCAGTTGGGGGAGGGTGCGGGTGTCTGGGAGGTTTTCCTTGCAGCTTTTAGGTGCTCAATAATTACAACTCTGCACGAGTCGGGTGTTGAACCTAAGCCCCATTCATATGTAGCCCAGCCAGGTTAAGTTTGAGTGTACTTAGCCTTTTGACCATGCTTCCTACTTACAAAAGTTACATGTTTCTAAAAGTCATATCTTTGGGTTGAGGAGGAGTTTAGTTGTTTTCATGCCCAAATTTTCTCAAATCTTATATAAAAAATATTTAACTATATTTAATCATGAATATCAACCCAGAATTTTCAGCAAGCAGTTAAGCATCCCACTGCTGAGCCATCACATTCTATCAGTAACTTCATTGTCATAAGTTATTCTGATGCAATATAACAAAACAGTAATATTTAAAATGTAGAGAATTCAATCATTTTTATTTTAGTTCTCTATTATTATGGAGGTGGTAATGATTTTTTTTGTTTGGTCTAATCTTTTTGTTTCTTGTTCAGACTACAAATCTACCAACCAATTAAATGAAACCTTCATCAAATGTAATGCTACATACCAACCCTACAACAGAACCTGCCATGTCTCAACTGTTGATTTCGGCAATTGGTGTTCAAAACAAAATAAATATGGCTATAACTTGCCCCAGCCTTGTGTTTTTATACAGCTTAATCTGGTATGTAACCCTTAATAATATTTGTTTAATAGCTGACTAGCTATGGCCATGTTTTCTCCGCTTTAATATAACTATTCTTTGAAAAACTAATAGTGAATAAAATAAATGAGAAATGAATAAGCTCTCATCCGAATCACAAGATGATGATGCCTATTATAAGCAATCTTGACAAGATCAACGTCTAATCTTTCAACTCATGGCTGGACACAACAGAATGAGACAGCACATGTACCGGCTCAAAATTGGAAACAGTGAAATCTACCCATGTGGAGTGTCACCAGAGAATGCTGACCATGGTCTTCAAAACTGCACTCTTTACCAAAAGGCTCCAACCAGACACTGGACCCAAAACACCCCCAATAGAAGGAAAACTATATGGACAGCTCTATGATTTGGAAACCACTGCGCAGATCATCTCATATATTGGTCTAGTCATCTGAACGCTCCAACATAATTTGAGAATGAAGAAGAAGAAAAACATTTTTTCAGGATTGAAAAAGTGTTAAGATTCTCTATAAACAATGTGGCTACGTCAAGAACGAGACAACTTGGGCTCTGATATATAGACACTTTAATTAGTGTAATAAATAAAAATGAGAAAACAAATATTTTACAAATGAAAGTCAATGTCCGAATAACAGCTATACACAATTTTTAACAAGATTACAAAGAGAGTTTGTGTAATACACAAACTCAGAGGCGGCCCCCGTCGGAGTTGGATCCCTGTCAAATCCGCCCATTCGCAAGATGTTTTGGATGTTCCTTCTAAGTCCCTGGCTCAATTACTGTATGCTCCCATCCTTAAACTATCGCAATATTTCAGAAAGAACAGTAAAGGTTAAATCATATTTTTAAAAGCCTTTAGTGTTTTTTTCTAACCGTGACGGACAGACCAACCAACAGAAAAAACGCACAAAAATATGCTAGTTACATTTTAATGGGGGTATTAAACAATTTTATTTTAAAAAATCTGATTTTTTAAAAAAATTAAGAAATTAGTTTAGAATCATGTCATTTCCGGGCTTTACGCTAGTACACGAAAGCCGCTGCTAAAAAATCCTTTTAAAAAATGTGCGTGATATCTACATGCTTTATGTATTTCTTATAGTAACAATTCCTCCCTTACATTTACGTTATTATTTTAGAATTGGTGTTTTGTTATTAAAAAATCGCTTGCATAATTAATTTTATAAATTAAACGGTTTGCTTTTAGAAAACTAAAAGTAGCCGTTGCACCTAAACTTTTCAAGCCGCATTTAATGGTGAAATAATATTTTTCGTATCTCTTCTAGTTTTGGCGCTCTGAGTCTGACAGACGGACAGACAGACAGAAAGCCATTTTTAAAAATGTGCTTGATATCTACATGCCAAGAGCATTTCATATATTAACATTTCCTCCCTTAGATTTACGTAATTGCTTCACAATTGGTGTTTTATTATTAAAAAATCGCTTGCAAAATAATTTTTATAAATTAAACGGTTTGCTTTTAGAAAACTAAAAGTAGCCGTTGCACCTAAACTTTTCAAGCCGCATTTAATGGTGAAAAAATATTTTTCGTATCTCTTCTAGTTTTGGCGCCCTGAGTGTGACAGACGGACAGACGGACATTTTGCACAAACCTAATAGCGGCTTTTTCCCCTTACGGGGGCCGCTAAAAATGAATGTCCTTCTTTCTTTAATTTTCTTGTCCCTCTTTCAGTCCGACTAACTTGACCGAGCCTTTTCAAAACAACACATAGTTCATACCCCAGACAACCAAAAACACTGTTAGCTTACACGGATGTTTACATAAACTCCTGTTTAGGTACACAGGCCTGTGTCACATGTGTCGGTTGATTACCCATAAGGTTACAATGAGCAGCATCACAGTTCAGTTACAATAATAGGCCCTCCCCCGATGATTTGTTATTGAAAACTATTAATTTTGCAACTATTTTTTTCTTCAGCCAGAAAATAGAGTGATAGCTCCTTTAGATGAAAATTCACCTCTGTGGAAAAAAGCTAGTTCATCTATAAAGGATCTTCTTAAGGACCCAGCTCACATACCAGTGACATGCACAGGATCTGTAAGTATTATTGTGTAATTATGTTCAATGTATATGACTTGTGAGTATTAGTGTGTAATTATGTCCTATGTATAGGATTTGTAAGTATTAGTGTGTAATTCTGTCTATGTACAGGATCTGCAAGTATGATTGTGTAATTATGTCCTATGCATAGGATCTGCAAGTATTAGTGTGTAATTATGTCCTATGTATATTTGTAAGTACTAGTATGTAATTATG